>CAHIKZ030001813.1:5757500-6067500 GCA_903632075.3 Acanthosepion pharaonis
TATCCATTTTTAAGTATATGGTCTGTTTATTTTAAACAGTATTTTATTTTGTCTTCTGACCTGTATATTAGAGAAATTTTATTAAATAAAAATGCACCCTGCAGCAGGATTTGAACCTTTATTCTCAGTTTCTCATGCAAAGGAGGATGCAAGTTTGAATATTGCTGGAGAACACTTTTTTTTTTTTTTTTTTTTTAATATTCAGTCTGGTAGACAAAGTAAAATACTGTTTAAAATAAATTGAGTCTCTACACAAATATGGTTATTAATTAAAAATAATGTTTAAAGTGATAAAAAATATATATATAATTTGATCTCCACTGTTTTATTGCTGCTGTTTCTTGGAGCCATTGTTATGATGTTGGTATCAGTTGGTCTGTCAACTCTTTCATCGTTGCTTTGCTGTATATTCTTTTTTTTTGCATATTGTAACCAACAAAAGGAAGAGATCAAGAACATGTGCCTACCTGCCACTCTAAAGAATTCTTGTCAGTGGGGATACATCTGAATAGATGTTAGGTGCAATATGAATCTGAATAAATATTAGTTAATGTATTAATAAAAACAAGGAGTAAAAGTGAGGCTGATGATGCAAAGTGAGGCTAATGATTAGCAAAGGTGTGCTGTAGAAACTTATTCAGAAGAACATATTTCCAAGTATGTGAAACTGATCAGCAAAAAAAGTGATTACTCTGAAGATGAACTTTTTTGACAGCTTCAGACTAATTGAATTATTCTGTCATAAGAAGTTTAAATATGTTAATAAGAAACTGACCTTTCATGCTGAAAAGCTTGAAAGTATCAACTTGAGAATTGACAGGTTTATTAGCCAAACTCAGAGAATCAAATGAGCAGCCTGACCTGTAATGGCTGAGAAGTCAGTTTCAACATTTGCAGAAAGAACTAGATGGTGAAAGGCAGAAGGGAACATTCACAGTGCAATTACAGTTTAATATATTTCAGCTGTTGAAAGAATGATATACAATTTCAGTTCAAATAGAAAAAAAAATGAAACTGATCAAAGGCTGAAATAAATTGAAGATATCAATATTAATTTTTAGAGTTTTTAGGCAATGGATTGCAGAGTTGGAATCTTAAAAGTTTGGATTTTCAACCAATCAAACAGTTACTAATCATGCTCTGTAATATTATTCCTACCATATGCATAGGTATTTACAAATAATTACAGACAAACATGGTTGATGGATCCAATCCATAGTTTAATACTTTGTAAGAAAAAAAACTATATCGTTATAAATTAACATGTGAAACTAAAAATTGAAGAAATTTGAAGTTGTGTAACTCACTGTGATCAAATGTATATATTTGTAAGAAAAAGCAGATTATAGTTGGAAAGTTTTTAGATCTCTATCATGTTCTTGTTTTATGTATAATGCAAGTAGCTTCATTTATTCATTTGGTATCTACAGAAATTTTGTTTTCTACAATTTTACTTACTGCTGCCAGTCCTCAGTTGTTAAAGTTTAAATTAATTACTCATCATCGAAAACTGTCTTTGTTTTTCAGCCTTTTCTTGATATTTCTTGAGCCTGTGGACTCCCCACAGAGCATTGTGCCAAAATATACCAACTACCATATTATTACTATTTCAGTTTCAGTAGCAAGTAGGTTTTATGGAGTGGATTTGGTAGTCCAACATTCCAATAGGTCTGATTTCTAAGTTCTCCTAGGCTTGTTGTCAACTAAAGTTAGAGAGCCCATTCTATCCTGCTATTCTACTCATAGCTGGGAGTGGGGGAATAGATAGATTCATGCCTTAATGAAAAATGAACATAATTGGCTCAGTTGGAATTTGAACTTTGTTTATTGATTTCAGTTTCCACACCATTTACTGCTATACTACCACAAATCCACTTTGTTGACATTTAATTTCCTCTCAACATTTAAGCATCTCACCCCTTGTGATTTAGAGGACTGAATTACATGGTGTTTATTTGAGTATGTTTCTGTTATTCCATAGTTAAGTACTCCCTGGTGTTTATTGTTAGTTTCTGAAATCTATCTGGAAACAATAAGGATGAGTTAAATAAAATCTATCTTGCTGCAGAATGTTTGAAAATGTTTTATCTTGATAGAAAAAAGAAAAAATCCATATTCCACATCATGATGAGTTGGATTGCTTATGCTTGGTCTGTTGGATATGTTATTTTGTACAAATAGATGTTTTATTTTAAAACGAATCTTTCATTTTGGGATTTTACACTGTTTAGCAATTATAAAAGTAAAAAAACAGAGATAAAAAAAGAAAAAAAAAGAATTCTGTATTTTTTTTTTTTTTCTAACAATTTGGATTAAATAAATACATGGAATGCTGATTATTTCAGATTGCAATTCTATAAAGGCACTCCCCGTGCTCTTTATCTGATGGATGAACCAGTAGAAAGTGAGTATTAGGTTCTTTTGTATTATTATGTTTATATTTTATGTTTTTTCTTTCTGAAAATAAAAATTAATATATGCTTAATTAATTTTATTTGTTCCTCACAGATAAAGAGAAGACTTGATGCAACAGAAATATAGTTTTACAGAAGGATTCTGAGAATACAGTGTATAAGCAAGAAGTAATTTTTAAGGAAAATGGAAACAAAAAGCACATTTAGAATCAGAAAGAGACAGTTGTGTAATTTCTGGGATGTATAATGAAGAAAGAGGGTTTGGAAAATTTGACACTCACAGGATATATTGAAGGCAAAAGGGGCAGTAGTTAGCAATGGGCCACCTACCTGACAGCTTATATGACTGGATGGCAGAACAGTAGGGGGATGGTGAAAAAACAAACATTAGTTCTACAAAGGAAGTTGTGTTAAAGCCATGATCATTCAAATCTGGAATGTTTATTACACAAAGAAGAAGAATGTCCTCAGTTTTGTTTTAGTATTACAATAATAATTGATTCTTCATGTGTAGGCAAAATTTTCATTTAGCAAGATGATGTCAATCATTAACTAGTATTTTCATAAAAAAAATAAATAATATTTGCTAAATCATTAACACTGAAACAGATTGCTCGCTTTTTGTAGACGAGTTTTTAATGTTATAGGTTTCAAATATATAAGCTGCATAGAAAGGCAACTCCAACTATGTATCAACAAAATAAACAGATGGGCTATGGAGAATGGTTTTAAGTTCTCCAAGGAAAAAAACAAAACCATACATTTCTGTCAGCTATGAAAATTACGCAATGATCCAACACTTAAAACGATGACTCTACAAAACCTGTTGTAGATGAAATAAGTTATTGGCTATCATTTTTGACAAAAAACTGTTGTTTGTACCATATATAAAGAAACTAAGAGAAAAATGTAACAAAGCCTTACAAGTGCTGAGAATGGTAGCACATAGAGACTGGGGTGCTGAGAAAAAGACACAGTTAAGATTATATAGAGCATTAATAAGTTGGACTATGGATGTTTTATATATGGATCAGCTAGAAAAACATACCTCAAAACATAAAATACTATTCATCACCAAGGCCTGAGATTAGCACTTGGGGCCTATAGCACTGCACCAGTGGAAAGTCTATATACATATGAAATGCTCCTGGAACCAAGAGGGCAAAAATTGGATCACCAGTACTATCTTAAACTCAATTCGTACCCCTCAAACCTGACACACTCTTTATACTCTCAATGTACAAAGCTCTGTGATCAAAGAGAAAAGGTTACAAACCCATTCAGTTTATGAATGAGGGAATCCTTTCAGAAACCCAAATAAATACTAACATCCTACACAATTCCATTACCTCAGAAATACTGCCATGGTTTACTAAACAACCAAAAATAATAAACATATCAAGATATCCAAAAAACACAACCAACTCAATTATATATCAATGCTTGATAGAATAAACACACATCCAGGTCACACTCAACTTTACATGGATGGATCAAAAAAAGGAAGTTGGATGTACTGCCATACTTGGCAATAAAAAAAATTGCAAAACAATTACATAATGCTTCAATATAGACAGCAGAAATTACAGCCATCAACTTAGCTCTTGACCTAATAAGAAATAGCTAAAATACAAAATTTATTATTTTCTCCGATTCTTTCTCGGCACTTATGGCAATAAAAAAACAACAAATCCGATCACCACAAAAGTAGTAAATAAAAGCCAAAACAAAGCACGATGTTGGATACCTGACCATACTAACATTTGCGGTAATGAGAATGCTGACAAAGAAGCAAGAAAAGCATTGAAAAAGAACCTCTCAAGACTGATTATCAAAGAATTCATCATGAACAAATGGCAAAAAAATGGAACAAACACATAAATAATAAACTTTATAGAATCCAGCCAGACATCAAAGAATGACAAACCAGTTATAGAAAAATAAGAAAAGAGGAATCAGTACTAGCTCAGACTTAGACTTGGCCACGCTTTTATTACCCACAGCTGCATACTAAAACAAGAAGATCCACCTATGTGCTATACATATAATGAACAATATACAGTTTAATGCATACTTATAAAATGTATAGCTTTAAGGCTAATTCATGAAAAATATCAAGCAAACAATATGAATGAACTCTTCAAAAGGATTGATCCAAATAAAATAATTAAATTTCTTAAGGAAATCAAGATATATTAAAAAATTTAAGCAATGGCTAATATTGACAAATAAATAGATGAACGAAAGAAAATAATCTCCAAATAAAATTCATGAACTCCTTTACAAAGGTTATTGCTTTCAACTAAATAATAGTAAAATATTATTCACAAATTAAATTTAATAGACAAACCATGATGGCCAGTCAAATTTTATTTTGTATGAAATGACCTAACGAAGGTTGATAGGCCTTTAAACCCAACAATTGAATCAAAGAAGAGATTAGGAAGGATCCCCAACCCCCAGTCAGTACTGGAAAGAGTGATAACGGATGCTGGGCTTGAGAAACTTGTTTTCTTGAAAATTTGTTTTAAAAGAAAGATTTTATAAATTTAAATCTTAAACAGTACTAGCTGCTCAGTCAATGAATGCCAAATGTTTACTTGTAAGGAAATGAATAATATTACAATTTATATATAAAGTATTAACCAAAATTGAATGCCATCAATTTTTGTTGCAGCCTTTTGTGAGCAGTACTTGTGTGATAATTATACATTCCTTTAGTGACAACTTAGTCAGTAAAATCAAGTTAGTCTTTTATTTTTATTTTTTTTTTATCTTCAAACTCTCTGGTTGCACCATTTGCATAAATAAACTTAAAGAAAAAATGCCAAAAAGTACTTATATTTTTAAATCCAATCATTTGCTAAATGATAGATATATATATATATTCTAAATAAATTTCAAGTTTAAAATTAAAGGTATATTAATATTTTTGATTTTTTTTGTTTGTTTTTTTTTTTTTTTATGCAAAAATTTAAATAAAAGTTGTGAATCTCATTTTTAAGAATACTTTATTTAGTATTCATGTTTGTAAAACTTGCTTTGTTAAATATTAAATGTGATGTTAGTAACCTTGATTGATTTTTCTTTTTTCCAGATTGTGAGCATTTGAGGATGATTCCTGGCTGTGTGCTATCATTTACTCTCTGTACTCATCATGCCTTGTTCAAAGTCATACATTTATTACCAGAAAATGTTTTCTTCAGTCGTTCAGATGAAGTTCCTGGACTCTTATCTAGTGGTAAGCATGGAATTTCTTATCACTTTTTTCTTCCATACAGTTATTCTCTTTCAAATATTTTTACTGGTCTCAATGGAGATAGAATTAAAATACCTCTCACTCTTTTAAGAGAGGAATTCCAAGACACGGTTGTTTAGTAAATGCTATTTGTTCACAAACTTTGACAGTAGGAAGTTAGGGACAAGAATTGATTCTTCTTAAAAGTCTAGAATGCAAGGAAAGACAATAGGCTTGTTAACTAAGAAGCTTAGCTAGATCAATAAGGACGTTCCTCCATACAAAATTGAATGATATTTGGTACAACTCCACCTGATGTAAAGATTAGTTTTCTAGAAAATTCTGTTAGATCAATCTATATAATCCAGGTGACAAAAAGTCGTCATTATTCATAATCTTGGCTATTGTGAACTTTAGAAGAGGATATACATGGGAACCATAAATAATCAGACTTTCTTAAACTGCTTGCATATAAATTGACATTTGAAGTATACGAATGACCTAAAAAAAAAACAAAAAAAAACTAATAGTCAACTAATACTCTGAGCATAACATTTCTAATACATTGCTGAGGCAAAAATAATGCCACAGAATGTACCTGTTATAGTGGAACACACTTATTCTATAGTTAATAAACTCTCCCACCTATAATAAGTAGGAGTAGCAGTCGCTGAGTGAGCTGGTCAGTCAGTTGATGTCGGACAACCGTTAGTCGGATATTAAAGTATCAGCCACCACAACTAGATTACTGCGTCATTACCTATTATATCAAGTTCCTAACGTTTTGTACGTCGAACCGACTTAGTACAAATACAAGCCTCCACTGTGAAACCACTACATAACAACTTGGCGACAAGGGATTCAAACTTATACAGAGGCAGAAAAACCTTTCGTACTTTACAACAGTACCAAAGGAGAGAAGTGATACTACCAGTCAGGTAGGCTTACTACTATATGGTTACCTACAAATTCTAACCTACTAGGTAGGTACAACAACTAACATGGTAATTCCAAGTTTTGTATATTGTTTCCTGTTTCAGGTTTGTTGTTGATACAATTTTTTAATAAAAATAAGTTTTGGTTTGTTTTGATCTAAATGCATTTAATATTGCTGTCACATCTGGTCTGGTTCTTCTGCTATACATTTAGAGGTTCTAGATAAAACACAAAAGAGAATGTACAATATTATTGGTACTGACCTGACATCTCAGCTTTCGTAACATAGCTTGCTCTCTGCCTTTTACATAAATATTTACATGGTGATTGTTCTTTGGTACCTAGACTTTGTGAATTTAAGCTCAGTCATAGATTGGCAGCAAGGTCTCATAATTTTTCAGTTGAAATGGCTATAACCATATATGACAGTTTCTTCTCTCGTACTTCTTGCTTGTGGAACTCTCTTCTGGCTTCTTGCTTTCCAGTCAACTTTGATTTTCAAAAATTTAAATGTAATGTCAATTGTTATCTTCTGTCTTCTTAATTCCTGTTATTTTATTCTTCTCTCTCCTTAATGTTTTCTTTTTCTTATATTCTCTCACATTCAGTATTTGCTTGACTCTTAGTGGATTTATTGCCTTGCTTGGGGTGAAATGATTAAAAAAAAATGTATTCACCCCAAAAAATAAGCTATTCACCCTTCCACAAATATAAAACGATAAAGATAGATAAAGTTTTTATTTGAATATCTAGGATGAAGAGTTTTCTTTATTTACATTCAGGCAATTGATTTTGTTATCAAAACATTTCAGGTGATTTTTGATCCTGGTAACCTTCAGGAAGTTTCAAACTGAACCCTTTATTGAATATATAGGAGTAGATTGTTCTTATGCTGCTGAGCATATGTAGGGATATCTTGTCTAGTTCTTATTTAGTACTGCTCACTTATTGCTTGGCTTATTTTCTCTAAGTCTGCACTACCCAGTCCAGAGATTGAACCCACAATTATTATGCCACCAAATTCACAAACCAGTACTTTAATCCTCTGGGTTTAAATCCATTTGTTCTGTGGGAAGAAGAAAAGAATGGCAGTAAGTCTTCAGTAGCAGTAAGAAAAGAGAATCTTTGGTGAATGCAGTTAAGTGTGACAAGCAGCATTTTCAGCAGGTAGCAAATTAGGTTTAAGGCTCCAACTTCTACATTCTCTGTATTGTCCTACAGAACAATAACCTAGTGGGTTAAAGTGTTGGTTTATGAATTTTGTAACATGGTAAGTGTTAGTTTAATATTAAATACAAAACAACTCTTGACATGGTCAGCAAAATGAGAACAATATACTCCTATAGATTTATGTAGCAAACTGTCACATATTCACAGATCCATAAGTTCAAGTAGCTGCAAATTCACTCTCCCAGCAGTTGGCTTGCTTTGTCCTCTTGTTCACTGACACTGACTTTATATGTGTTTGAAGATAGGTACACTAATCTGTAGCCAGCACATCTACGTTATTCCATCAACTTTTGTTATCAATGACAGAATGAATCTATCCAGTTTTTCTTTACATCATGGAGCCAATGGTATTGGCAGGCGCACACGCTCAACCTTTTGGAAGATAAGTGGTTTTCTTCTGCTCAATTTAATAAAGGGTTCAATTTGTAATTCCATGAAGGTTACTCAGATTGGCAAGCACCGAATGAAGGCCAGATGGCACAACAGCTGAAAGTTTGTAATAATAATATTGATGTCTCAGACAATAGTCTGAGTGTAAATCATGTAAATATCCAGCATGATATTTGAGATAAAGATGCTGAATCTGACATTCTATTGTTGCAGTAAAATTCTAACAAACAATTGAAAATTTTATATTTCTTGTAATAGACAATATAGAAGACTGAGTTATGGAAATTACTAGTATTTTAGTTTAAACTATCATAGTTAACAGTTAATGTAATACCTCAAACAATTAGCAGTCTTTTTTTTTTCTGAAAAAACTATTGCAACTATCCAGATGTTAAGGAAAATATAATTATTACTGTCACCAAAATTATTCATACATTTAAACTTTTTGTAGCAGAAACAAAATGTAGGATGAGCTGCCTATCACCTCTAATAATGGTACCCAACCACTCAGTGAAAGAGATGATGCCTAGTGTGCTGTCTGTAAAAAGAAAATTGGTGTCCAGCCAGAAAAGAGCCACTATGAACTCTGGGTCATCAGGACATGAATAAAAGAGATATCTTCCAGCTCCCCTAACTAAATAGTTGAATGGTGTTAGTTATGCAAATAATTCATTTTGCTAGCCATCTGCTAATGTTTTGGGCTCAATAAAAGCAGGCACATTTTCTGAGGATGGGAGTGGGCTGTACTGATTGCCCTGTGATACTGATGATTTCTGAGTTGGGAGACACCTATTCACTGCAGATATCCAACCAATAAGAAGAAAAATCATCACCTTTCAAAATATTAACATGTTATATTTTTGCCCTTTATAATTTGCTAGATAACAAGATTTTTTATAGTCAAATGGAAATTTCTTCTTTTTTTCTTACTTCATACTTCTTTTATTCTTCTTTCTTCATTCTTCTTCTTTCTACATTCTTCTTCTTTCTACATTCTTCTTCATTCTTCTTCTTTCTACATTCTTCTTTATTCTTCTTCTTTCTACATTCTTCTTTATTATTCTTCTTTCTACATTCTTCTTTATTGTTCTTCTTTCTACATTCTTCTTTATTGTTCTTCTTTCTACATTCTTCTTTATTGTTCTTCTTTCTACATTCTTCTTTATTGTTCTTCTTTCTACATTCTTCTTTATTGTTCTTCTTTCTACATTCTTCTTTATTGTTCTTCTTTCTACATATTTCTTTATTCTTCTTCTTTCTACATATTTCTTTATTCTTCTTCTTTCTACATATTTCTTTATTCTTCTTCTTTCTACATATTTCTTCATTCTTCTTCTTTCTACTTTCTTCTTTCTTCTTCTTTCTATCACTTTCTTCTTCTTTATTCTTTACTTTCTTTCTTTCTTCTTCTTCTTTCTACATTCTTCTTTCTTTTCTACTTTCTTCATTTTCTTCTTTATTCTTCATTTTTCTACTTTCTTCTTTCTTCTACTTTCTTCTTCTTTCTACATTCTTCTTCATTCTTCTTCTTTCTACTTATTTCTTCATTGTACTTCTTTCTACATTCTTCTTCATTCTTCTTCTTTTTACTTCTTTCTTCATTCTTCTTCTTTCTACATATTTCTTTATTCTTCTTTCTTCTTCTTTCTTACATTCTTCTTTCTACATATTTCTTCATTCTTATTCTTTCTACTTCTTTCTTCATTCTTCTTCTTTCTACTTCTAATAAGAAGAAAACTTTCATCTTTTTTCAAAATATTCTTCTTTATTTTTTGCTTTTTCATTCTTTTCTAGATTCTTTCTACTTTTTTATTCTTCTTCTTGGAACATTCTTCTTTTTTTTTCTTTCTTCATTCTTCTTCATTCTTCTTCTTTCTACATTCTTCTTCATTCTTCTTCTTTCTACATTCTTCTTCATTCTTCTTCTTTCTACATTCTTCTTCATTCTTCTTCTTTCTACATTCTTCTTTATTCTTCTTCTTTCTACATTCTTCTTTATTCTTCTTCTTTCTACATTCTTCTTTATTCTTCTTCTTTCTACATTCTTCTTTATTCTTCTTCTTTCTACATATTTCTTCATTCTTCTTCTTTCTACATTCTTCTTTTCTTCTTCATTCTTCTACTTTTTCTTCTTTCTTCTTTATTCTTCTTCTTTCTACATTCTTCTTTCTTTCTTCTTCTTTCATTTCTTCTTCTTTATTCTTCTTCTTTCTACATTCTTCTTCATTCTTCTTCTTTCTACTTATTACTTCATTCTTCTTCATTCTTCTTCTTTCTACATTCTTCTTTATTCTTCTTTCTACATTCTTCTTTATTGTTCTTCTTTCTACATTCTTCTTTATTGTTCTTCTTTCTACATATTTCTTTATTCTTCTTCTTTCTACATATTTCTTTATTCTTCTTCTTTCTACATATTTCTTCATTCTTCTTCTTTCTACTTACTACTTCATTCTTCTTCATTCTTCTACTTTCTTCTTTCTTCTACTTTCTACTTCTTTCTACATTCTTCTTTCTTTCTACTTTCATCATTCTTCTTCTTTATTCTTTCTACTTTCTACATTCTTCTTCTTTCTACATTCTTCTTCTTTCTACATTCTTCTTCATTCTTCTTCTTTCTACATTCTTCTTTATTCTTCTTTCTACATTCTTCTTTATTGTTCTTCTTTCTACATTCTTCTTTATTGTTCTTATTTTTTACATTCTTCTTTATTGTTCTTCTTTCAACATTTCTTTTTATTGTTCTTCTTTCTTCTTTTTTCTTTTTTCATTCTTCTTTTACATTCTTCTTTCTTTGTTCTTCTTTCTACATTCTTCTTCTTTGTTTCTTCTTTCTTCATATTTCTTTATTCTTCTTCTTTCTACATTTTCTTTCTTTATTCTTTCTTTTCATATTTCTTTCTTCTTCTTCTTTCTACATTCTTCTTCATTCTTCTTCATTTTCTACTTTCTTCTTTCTTCTCTTTCTTCTTCTTTCTACATTCTTCTTTTCTTTTACTTTCATCATTCTTCTTCTTTATTCTTTCTATTTTCTTCATTCTTCTTCTTTCTACATTCTTCTTCTTTCTACATTCTTCTTCATTCTTCTTCTTTCTTCATTCTTCTTTTTATTCTTCTTTCTACATTCTTTTCTTATTTCTTCTTTCTACATTCTTCTTTTTCTTCTTCTTTCTGCTTATTTCTTTATTCTTCTTCTTTCTACATTTTTCTTCATTCTTCTTCTTTCTTCATATTTCTTCATTCTTCTTCTTTCTACTTTTTTCTTCATTCTTCTATTTTTTCTTCTTTCTTCTTCTTTCTTTCATTTTCTTCATTCTTTTTTTTTCTTTTTTCATTCTTCTTCTTTATTCTTTTTTTTCTTCATTCTTCTTCTTTCTTCATTCTTCTTTCATTCTTTTTTACATTCTTCTTCATTCTTCTTACTTTCTTCATTCTTCTACTTTCTTCATTTTCTCTTTCTTCTTTTCTTTCTTTCTTTTCTTTCTACATTCTTCTTCATTCTTCTTCTTTCTTTATTTCTTTCTACTTCTTTTCATTCTTCTTCTTTCTTCATTTTTCTTCATTCTTATTCTTTCTTTTCTTTCTTCATTCTTCTTCTTTCTACTTATTTCTTCATTCTACTTCTTTTCATTCTTCTTCTTTCTTATTCTTTTTACTTCTTTCTTCATTCTTCTTCTTTTTCTTTAATAAGAAGAAAATCTTTTTCTTTAAAATTATTCTTATATTTTCATCTTTCTAATTTGCTTCTTCTTCTATTTTTTATTCTTCTTTCTAAATTTCTTCTTTTTTCTTCTTCTTTCTTCTTTTCTTCTTTTCTACATTTCTTTTTCTTTCTTCTTTCTTCTTCTTTCTACATTCTTCTTCTTTCTACATTCTTTTTTCTTTCTTCATTCTTCTTATTCTTTCTTCTTCATTCTTCTTTCTTCTTCTTCATTCTTCTTCTTTTCTTTCTTCTTTATTCTTCTTTCTTTCATTCTTCTTCTTTGTTCTTCTTTCTACATTCTTCTTCATTCTGCTTCTTTCTACATTCTTCTTCATTCTGCTTCTTTCTACATATTTCTTCATTCTTCTTCATTCTTCTACTTTCTTCTTCATTCTTCTTTCATTTTTCTTCTTTCTTCATTCTTTCTTTTTCATTATTTCTTCTTTTTTCATTTTTCTTCTTTCGTCATTTCTTCTTTCTACTTATTTCTTTATTCTTCTTCATTCTACATTCTTCTTCATTCTACTTTTGTCATTCTTCTTCATTATTCTTTGTACTTCTTTCTACATTCTTCTACTTTCGTCATTCTTCTTCTTTCTACATACTTCTTCATTTTTCTACTTTCTTCATTCTTCTTCTTTCTACTTATTTCTTCATTGTATTTCTTTCTACATTCTTCTTTCTACTTTCTACATTCTTCTTCATTCTTCTTTCTACTTTTTACATTCTTCTTCATTCTCCATTCTTCTTCTTTCTTCATTCTTATTTCTTATTCTTTCTACTTTCTTTCTTCATTCTTCTTCTTCATTCTTCTTCTTCTTCTTCATTCTTATTCTTTCTACTTCTTTCTTCATTCTTCTTTTTTCTACTTCTTTCTACATTCTTCTTCTTTCTTCATCTTCATTCTTCTTCTTTCTACTTCTTTCTACATTCTTCTTCTTTCTTTATTCATCTTTTTCTTCATTCATCTTATTTCTTCATCTTTCTACATTCTTCTTCTATCTTCATTCTTCTTTCTACATTCTTCTTCATTCTTCTTTTTTCTATTCTTTATATCATGTCTTTTTTTCATTCTTTTTCATTCTTCTTTCTACATTCTTCTTCTTTCTTCATTCTTCATTATTCTTTCTTCTTCATTCTTCTTTCTTCATTCTTATTCTTTCTACTTCTTTCTTCATTCTTCTACTTTCGTCATTCTTCTTCTTCTACATTCTTCTTCATTCTTCTTCTCTGTACATACTTCTACATTTTCTTCTTTCTACATTCTTCTACATTCTTCTTCTTTCTACATTCTTCTTCATTTTTCTTCTTTCTTCATTCTTCTACGTTCTTCTTTCTTCTTCTTTCTTCATTCTTCTTCTTTCTACATTCTTCTTCTTTCTTATTTTTTCTTCTTTTCTTTACATTCTTATTCTTTCTACTTCTTTCTTCATTCTTTTTTCTTTCTATTTTTTCTTCATTCTTATTTTTTTTTACTTCTTTCATTCATTTTCTTTTTTCTTCATTCTTCTTTTTTTCATTCTTCTTCTTCTTCTTTTCTACATTTTCTTTCTTCATTCTTCTTCTCTTACATTCTTCATACATTCTTCTTTCTCTTCTTTCTTTCATTCTTCTTCTTTCAAATTCTTCTTCATTCTTTTCTTTTTACATTCTTCTTCTTTCTTCTTTTCTTCTTTCTACATTTTTCTTCATTCTTCTTCTTTCTACATTCTTCTTCATTCATTTTCTTCTTCTTTCTTCTTTTTCTTTCATTCTTCTTCATTCTTCTTCTTCTTCATTCATTCTTCTTTCTTTTTTCTTCTTTCTTCTTTTCTTCTTCATTCTTTTTTTTTTTATTTCATTTTCTTTTTTTCTACATTCTTCTTCATTCTTCTTCTTTCTACATTCTTTCTTCATTCTTCTACTTTCGTCATTCTTCATTATTATTTCTACTTCTTTCTACATTCTTCATTCTTCTTTCTACATTCTTATTCTTTCTACATTCTTCTTCATTCTTATTCATTCTACTTCTTTCTTCATTCTTCTTTCTACATTCTTCTTCATTCTTTTACTTTCGTCATTCTTCTTCATTATTCTTTCTACTTTTCTTCTTTTCTTCTTTTTCTTCATTCTTTCTTCATTCTTCTTCATTCTTCTTCTCTTTCTACATTTTTCTTTTTTTCTTCTTTTTTTTTTTCACTTTCTTCTTCATTCTTCTTTCTTTTCTTTCTTCATTCTTCTTCTTTCTCTTCTTTTCTTCTTCATTCTTTCTTTCTTCATTCATTCTTTATTTCTTCTTTCTTCTACATTCTTCTTCTTTCTTCATTATTCTTTCTACTTCATTCTTCTTCTTCTTTCTACATTCTTCATTCTTCTTCTTCTTTCTACATTCTTCTTCTTCCTTATTGTTTCTACATTCTTTTTCATTCTTATTCTTTCTACTTCTTTCTTCATTCTTTTTTCTACATTCTTCTTCATTCTTTTACTTTCGTCATTCTTCTTCATTATTCTTTCTACTTTCGTCATTCTTCTTCTTTCTACATTCTTCTACATTCTTCTTCTTTCTACATTCTTCTACATTCTTCTTCTTTCTACATTCTTCTTCATTCTTCTTCTTTCTTTCTTTCTTCCATTCTTTTCTTTCTACTTCTTTCTTTCTTCTTCTCTTTTCTTTCTTTCTTTATTCTTTCTTCTTCTTTCTACATTCTTCTTCTTTCTATTTATTTCTTCTCTCTGCTTATTTCTTCATTGTACTTCTTTCTACATTCTTCTTCTTTCTACATTCATTTTTCTTCTTTCTACATTCTTCTTCATTCTTCTTCTTTCTTCATTCTTCTACTTTCGTCATTCTTCATTATTCTTTCTACTTCTTTCGTCATTCTTCTACTTTCTCTTCTTCTTTCTACATTCTTCTTCATTCTTCTTCTTCTTCATTCTTCTTCATTCTTCTTTATTCTTCTTCATTCTACTTCTTTCTACATTCTTTCTTCTTTCTTCATTCTTCTTCATTCTTCTTCTTTCTACATTCTTCTTCTTTCTTCTTCTTTCTACTTCTTTCTTCATTCTTATTCTTTCTACTTCTTTCTTCATTCTTCTTTTATCTTCATTCTTCTTTTCTACATTCTTCTTCATTCTTCTCTCTACATTCTTCTTCATTCTTCTTCTCTCTACATTATTCTACATTCTTCTTCTCTCTACATTCTTCTTCATTCTTCTTCTCTCTACATTATTCTACATTCTTCTTCTCTCTAAATTCTTCTACATTCTCCTTTCTACATTCTTCTTCTTTCTACATATTTCTTCTTTCTACATTCTTCTTCATTCTTCTTCTTTCTACATTCTTCTTCATTCTTCTTCATTCTTCTTCTTTTTTCTTCATTCTTCTTCTTTCTTATTCTTCTTCATTCTTCTTCTTTCTACGCTTTTATCTTCTTTCTTCTTTTGTGATTCATTCTTCTTTTATCTTCATTTTTCTTCTTTCTACATTCTTCTTCATTCTTCTTCTTTCTACTTCTTTCTTCATTCTTCTACTTTCGTCATTCTTCATTATTATTTCTACTTCTTTCTACATTCTTTTTTATTCTTCTTCTTTCTACTTTTCTTTTTTCATCTTTTCTTTCTTTCTTCTTCTTCCTTCTTCTTTTTAAGGTTTGATTCTTTCTTCATTCTTCATTTCAGAATTCTTCTGAATTTCTTTTACTTTCGTCATTATTAAAAAAAATTACAATGATTCTTTTGCATTTCATTTGGATCTCTACATTTTTTATTCTTTTCTTTACATGGATAATTTATTCTTCTTCTCTCTACATTCTTCTTCAATTCTTCAGCTCTTGTATATTTCTTCATTATTCAGGCATCTTTTGTATTTCTTCTTTCTTTAAATTCTGAACTGTATTTTTCTTCTTTCTTTGGATTCTTCTTCTTTCTAGAGGATATTTCTTCTTTCATTCTTCTTTATTCTTTTTCTTTGTCATTCTTCATTCTTCTTCTTCTTTCTCTTCTTTTCTTCCTTTTGTTTGCACATTTTTTTTTTTTTTTTTTTTTTTCTTCAGGAATTTTCTTTTTTCTACATTCTTCTTCAATTCAGTTCTACTTTCGTCATTCTTCTTCGTCATTCTTCTTCTTTCTACATTGTTAAACATTTTCTTAACAACATTCAACAAAATCTTCTTCTTTCATAAATATGAATGATCTTCATTTCTTTTTCTTTCTACTTCTGAAAAAAAATTTTTACTTTCGTCATTCTTCATTTCCTGAAATTCTTTCACTTATCTATCTTTCATTCATTTTTCTTCTTTCTACATTCTTTTCTTCTTTGATGCATTCAAATCTTCTAGTCCATTTATTTCTTCTCTCTGTATATTTCTTAATTTGTACTTCTTAATAAAGGGAGAAACAAGCACCATTATAATTTTCTTTATGTGCCATGTCCCCTCAGGACATTCTTCAATCATTCATCTCCACAATTTCCTGCCCGTTTTTTTTCATTATCTCTTTTAAACTTCTGTTCTGTCATTCATTTACTCAAGCCATTCTTCTATGAAAGTTATTCTTCTTTTTTCTCTTCTTCTTCAATCTGTTAAGATATCTTCTTTTTCAAGATCTCCTTCTTCTCATTTTCTTCCCCAGAACTTCTTTTTATGTGTCTTTCTGATGTTCTTATAAGTTTCTTTTTGTTTCTTTTTCTTTTAAAACCTTTTTGTTCCGTATTCTCAGCCTCCTTCTGTAGAACCAAATCAAAGCTAATGGCATGAAGAAGGTTAAGTCTTTTGGAATTAACTCATTGCATTGTAAAGAGTGACATATGCAGCAGGTATCACCTGACAGTCATCCAGTGACTGTTAGTATAATTGGCACAATCAGAGCCAAATTCCTCGGAATTGATCCCTCACCTGGTAGGAAGGGACATGAATGACATTCTTCTTCTTGACTATCATTCTTCAACTTTTTACATTCTTCTTCTTTCTTGGGACCTGGAATATTAGAAGATTAAACCTGCGTGGCCAGTTGGAAAATATAAAACAGGAGATGAATAGGTTAAATGTCAACATTTTAGGAATATTTGAAATGAGGTGGACAAACAATGGAGATTTTGTTACTGATAAACACAGGATTATATATGCAGGTGGAGAGAATTCTTCTTCTTTTTCAACATATCCATCATTCTTTATACACTGACATTCAAAGTACAGAAGAATTTCAAAGATTTCATTCTTTTAGACCATCTTCTTTTTATCTTCATTCTTCGCAAGAATCTTCAATTCTTCATGGGGGACCTTCTTCTAAGCAAGATGAGAGATGGTGAAATACATTCTTCTTCTTTCTAAAATTCAATGAACGTGGAGAAAAATGGGTCCTTGATGAATGACCTTTCTTTTCATCTTTTTCTTTCCTCCTTCTCTCCTTTCCTTCTTCTTTTTAGAATGAAACTAGAGAAATTGAAGAGGCCTAAGGCAGCACCCAAATTGTAATACAACATACTTAAACGACCTGCATCTGAAGGAAAAATATATGGACAGTGTGAAAAGTAGATGTGAGGGACAAAATGAAAATGAATACTCTAAGTGGAACACACTAAGAGAAGCTTTAGTGACATCAGCAAACAAGATAATCCAAAGGAAAATAGATGAAGAAGAAAAAATGAACAGATGACAGATGAGATTCTTGACATGATGCAAAGGAGACAAAAAAACAATACCAAGACATGGAACTGAATATAGAAAATTACACAAAAAAATAAAGAACAAATGCAGGCAAGCTAAAGAGGAATGTCTCAATGAAAAATATGCAGAAATAGAAAGAATGAGTATCACAGATAAAGCAGAAGTAATATATTATTTCATGATTACAGAAATAATAAATGAAATAAATCTACAACAATTGTGATCTGCTGGAAGACCGAAGTAGATCATAACCTTACATTTTCATTTAACTCTGCCTTGCTCCCAGATACAATGGCTTAATGATAAGTGGAACATTTTGGTGCTTCTTTGAGACATTAGATGATGGACTATTGCTTTATAGCTGGACCTCCTCGACACTTATTACGATATGGAAAGGATTGGAAGTAATCGTAGAATTTCAACTCCAGGTGCCAACCTGATTGAAGAACAGTTTTCAAAATGGGCCATTTTTTTTTTTCGTTTCTATTCTCAAATTTGTCTCTCAGGAGGGGTAGGTGGGTGGTTAAATATATTCCATGTGGTTGTCATTGACTATTTATATTGATCAGTTTATTAATCCTAATAGTGGTTTCCTTAAAAGGAAACATTTGGCATTCATTGATTGAGCAGATAGTGCTACAGTTGAAATTTATAGTCTTTCTCTTAAAACATTTTTTCTGGAGCATAAGTTTCTCAAATCCAGTAACTGTTATTGCTCTTTCCAGTATCGATAGGGGCTTCTTTCCTAACCTTTTGTTTGAAGTAATGTGGAACATCAACATCTTGATTATATCATTACTTTCTCTTTGAGTTTGATGTGCTTTTCATTTTAACTGTTGTTGAAAGTGCTCAAGTGATGTTTCTGTTATTTACTATAGTTCTTTGTGATACTGTAGCAGCAGTCCACATAATTTATAAAGAAGGATAGTCCTTACTAAGACCTACAGGCTTCATTTGCTCAAAGCCATTTTTAACCATTGATCAGAGAAAATGGTTGCAAGTTATGCCATTCTTTAGGACTTAGAACATATTTTATTTCTAGATTGAATTTAAAATATGAAAAGAAAGACACAAAGAAAAAAATTGACGATGTAAATTTGATGTGCTGCTCTCTCTTAATAGGTGATGCCTTTCGTAAACCTAAGCTTGCCCCTACAATTTCGTGTCAACTGCATAATATCATGCTATCAGTGCCTCCTAATGTGAGCAAATTTGAAGAGGAACTGTGTCAGCTGTTGAATGAGGATCATTATAACAGCAGTAAGCAAACAACAGGCACAGTAACAAACCAATGCATAAATATTGCGGAACGTCGGCTCAAGGTAAGTCAGCTCATGCTTTTCTTCTTGAATGTCAATTGTTATCTTATCTTAATTCCTGTTCTTTTATTATTCTTTCTCCTTAAAAATGTTTTTATTTTTCTTATTCTTTTACACATAGTAACTCCTTGTGTATTAGTGGCTTTCATATGAAAATGAGTGAAATGATTTAAAAAAAAATGTCCTAAAATATTTGCTGGGAAATCAACACCTTATTTTAAAAATATAATTCATATTTATTTATTTATTTATTTTTGCTAGGAAGAAAAATGCCAAAATTTTAGCCTAAAAAAATGAATTATTATGTATATTGAACTGTTGTAAAGTCAATTAAGAATATTTTACTGTATACCATAAGCTCATGAGATAACGCAAGGGACACAACTCCCCCTTTAACCTAGAAATATATTTGAATTACGATAAACAAACTTTAAAAGTTAAATGAATGAGACAAATACTTTTCAGCAATT
The DNA here is from genome assembly GCA_903632075.3 of Acanthosepion pharaonis. NCBI lineage: Eukaryota > Metazoa > Mollusca > Cephalopoda > Sepiida > Sepiidae > Acanthosepion > Acanthosepion pharaonis. The sequence continues at coordinate 5,776,840 of CAHIKZ030001813.1, forward strand.
AATGAATTTATTTATTTTTTACTTAATTTGAGTTGGATCTGATGCTTCAAACCTTGAAAAATTTGAAAACATTTATATTGATTATATATTTTATATTTTCAAGATGCAACTATTATTATCATTATAGATTTATATATTTTTCTTTCAATGTTGATACGTTATTCCTTATTTTTCAAAGTAGTTGTAGTTTAACATTTTGAGCACAAAATCTTTTCTGATTTTGACCAACTGTGGACATGTGAAACCAAGGTTGTTAATTTATGTATAGTGAGGTTCTAGCTTTTATTTAAAATTTTGTTAATTGGTAATGTGAATTCTGCATTGGTATTTGATTTTTTTTTAATGAAATGAGTTGATTTATAAGTAATCATCTTGGCAAAAGATAACCTCCTGTAAGCCTGTATTTCCCATGACAAAGTTGGGTGTTGGCTAACAATCAGTCATATTTGATACAGAATATTGTAATCTTCTGCTTTCAGATTTCTATCCACAATGGATGGAGCTACATTGGTAAGCAGCATACAGTACATCTTGATCTTGATTATGGTAATTCTTCTAACTCTGTGAGCAGGATCCAGTCCAGTCCAAGTGTAAGACGTCGGGTCATGCATCGCAGAACCCCGTCAGGAAGTTCAAACAGGTGAATAGTCTCTCAAGTTATTGTTCTGTTTGAATTACCTCTATGCAATCTAAGAAATTATTTTTTTTAAATGAATAGAAATTCATTTTTTAACTACTATCTTCTATACATGCCACATTTATGTTATAACAGGAGAGAGCTATGCAAGAAAGGATTATTCTCCCATTTACATTGCCCCCATTATCAGTATTATTGTATCCATGATATAATAACACCGTATTTTATGGACGGAAAGGAATGGCTAACATACATTGTACTCAGAGAGACTTTTATACCACTAAAACATACATAAAGCTGTATATATAAATGTACAGGTGTCCCACCCAGAGAAAAATATCACATATATCTACATGGAAAATCGGAGTGTAAGGAGAAACAAAAAGAAAGGGTTTTACATATAATATGGAAATTCTTCTGTGTTTCTGGAGAAGCCATGTTTAAGACTCCAGATCCAAGCAAGCAAGGACATATTCCATGAAGAAGAAATGGTGAGTCTTGGGTTTTTGTAAAGTGAGAACAGTGAGCTGGAATTTCTTTCTATATCTGGGTAAGATATATTCCCAAAAGGAAGCAGCACCATGGACTTGTAAATTGTACCAAAAAAGAAAAAAAAAAAAAGCAACTGATGTCAACAAACTAAATGACTGGCTACTCTTGTTAATGTATGAAGTGATGTCACTAAGCAGCCATCAAGTTACCCATGTAACTTACCTCCACCAAATAATCACCTTCTGTATTCCTACAATGTTTTCTAATTACTGGCTTTTATTGTTATCAGGCAATAAGATATTATACTCTCCTCTTTGTATGAATTTTTCAATTCAATTAAATGTTAACTTTTTTATGACAATGTTTTTATTATTAGTGAAGTCATTCTAAATGTTAGCTTGTATATTTATTTGTATCTAATAAATGATGTTATTTTTTATTTTGTTCTCAATTTTATTGTTTATTTGATAATGTTAAACAATAATGCTAAAATTAGTTAATGAAACTAGTTTCTGCCTTTTTCTTTGTGCATTTTTTTCTCTTTTTAATGTTTGCAGTTCCAGTTCAGCCACTGGTTTGCTTTTGAATTCTCCATGTCTCCTAGAGAATCTAGTAGATTCTCCTCAATGTTCTGTAGTATTTTCCTTGGAATATGTTGTGACTGAACCACTTATGGAAGAACATATGAAGGTGAGAGTTTCACTTTTTCTTTGCGACAGCTGTAACTCCTATTGAAACTTCTTGACTATCAAAAATTTCATATTTCTTTCTTTGTTGACTGTTCCCAAAAATGCATATTTTGTGTTCCTGAAACAATACCTTATTCAAATTTGAAACAACTAATACCAAATATAATTAGAAAATTATTTTTAAAAAATATTGTAGCTATTAAGAATTAAAGTGTATCTCCAGTATCTTTTTTTTCTTTTTTTAATCCTATAAACCTGGAAGTGTAGGGATTATCTGTATGGAAAAGGTAATCTGCAAGCCAAGTTCAAATTTCAGTCTTGCCTGGTGTGTTCACTTTCATTCAGCCGCCCTTAGGAAAGGCATGAATCCATCTCTTCTCCCCCAAAATGTGGATTAAATGGTAGGGTAGACTGGATTCTCTGGCCTTAGGTAGCAACCTGTCAAAAAGAAGCTGAATTCCAAACCTTGGTGAAGACAACAGAAAACCACTTCACTATCTTTCCCAAGAAGTTATGGTAATTCATAGAAAAAAAGAATCCCTAATTACTCCCACCCAGAAGGTACATGTCATTTAAAAACATATATATTATAATAAAACAAGTTTAATAAACATATCTGCTTGTTTTCAAAATCCACAACCTTTTATCCTCTACTTGATAATCCTTTAATACCAGTGTAATGAAACACTTCATCTTGCTACTTTTTCGTATACCAGTCATTTCTATCTTAGTGGGAGGACTAGTGGAATAACGCAACCATTTTCAGGTTTTTGATTAAGTTAATTAGAATTTTGATTAGAGAGATGACAAGTGGCGTGAGGTTATTTTTTTTTTCTTTCAGTTCTACATAAATGAAATCTGATTCTCACATTATTGTTGATATTGTTACCAACCTGGCATTGTCTGATTTTGTTCACTATGATTGACTGTCAACTTTTACTAATGCTAATAGTATAGTTAAATATCATCAAATGAAAATTCTGAATGATTAATCAGAAAAAAAACAGTAATAATCTTCATCAAATACTTTTTTCATTTAACTCTACACTGTCTTTGGACTAAACCGATTTTGTTGTTAAATGATGTAAGTATGTTACTTACATATCAGAAAACCACCCACATTCCCTCTGTATTCCATTGGTGAGAAGTAAGTTCTACTCAAACAGCTTCATCCAGTGAACCACTGCCATGTGGAACCGACTTCTAACAAGTTGTTTCCTCAATCACTACAATCTTGACCTGTTCAAGGCTAGAGTTAACTGTTATTTTCCACTCCTATACACACAAATGGTCCCCCCAAACATAACCCTCTGCCTCAAGTAGACTCTGGCCCTTGAAAAGGATGAAACCGTGCTGCAAAAATAAGTATGCTTCACTTATATTTTAGTACTACTTGGTTAAAAATAAAACCAGTTATCATTAGTAAAAGATGTTCTCCTGTCATTGGCTGCTAAAGTATTGAGAAATTCTTCTGCAGCTTTCTGAATTTATTATTCACATCTCAAGCATTAATAAATCCTTTTCTTTCAGCTCGTTCATTCCATGCCACGTGCCTTGAATAGAGTATTGCTCATTAGGTGGTGTGTGTGGAAACCATTTGACTTGACTAGTTCAGGCCAAGAAATGGTTGGCAACTTGCTCAATGTTCCTTTGTTTGCTGGACCATGTCCGAATCCTGATGAAGTATTTGTGTACAAAGGACCTTCTACCGAAATGCATGATGAACACTTGGCTCGGTTGGCACCAGGAATGATTCAGTTTAGAGTCCTATTGCAGGAACAGGTCAGTGCAAAATTTCTTTTTTCTTTTTATAAACATATCTATAAATTATACAAATGGACTCATTACTTAGGTTTGCTAACAGCACTTCTGTAACTGTTGTTTGCTTTTCTAAGATGAAATATTTTTATTATTCCACACATTATGTAGATTAGTATCTTCATTTTTGTCATGTTTTTCAGCTGCTCTGTTCTTGGCCTTCTTCAGGAATATAGCATTCTTTAGAAATCAGTACTTTTTTTTTTTTTTTTTTTCAACCAATATGTTGGAAAAAAAAAAGTACTGATTTTACATATAAAACTGATAACAACTTCAAAGACCACGAGATGTAGTATATACTTGAAGAGGGCTGAAGAGCCTATTGACTAAACTGTTACAAGAAAAAAAAAAAAACAAACAAAAATGTGATATGAGTCTGAATAATATCTAGAATAATGAAAGTACTTCACTTAAGAATTTGTGTAAATTAAACTTTTCTTATGCACACCACTGCTTTTTTTATGTGAGTAAATTTTTGTTTATTTTTTATATTTGTAAAATATTTAAGGCTGATGCATACAGTTGACTTTAAAAGGTTTTCTTTCTTTATGGATTTGTTAAAGACTTGGTAATCCTAATTCATTTGAAAATTCCATGGTCAATGATTTTATTGGGATATAAATTTTGGAGTGATAAGCCCTAATCTAGTTATGTTATTCATATTGGTGTGTATGATTTTAACCAAGTGCCTTGATATTATGAATTATGCTAAACAATACAAAACTTTGTAAATGTATATTTTAACTCCACCAGTTTTCCAAAAGGAAGAAATTGGTAGTTGAAATCGTCTCTTATTTTTAAATTGGTAAATTTGAAAGTAGAATTTGATTTAGTGCAATACATTTCTATATCTGTTATAAATTCATTGTTCTACTATTCCCCATGAGAAAAAGAAAAGACTGTTCTTCATTAGAAAAATGTTTGTGTTTTTTCTTCTGTTACAAGAAAGTACTGCTTCTATAGACATCCAACACATTTCATTACTAATTCATGTAAATTGAAACTTTTTATTGCTTATTATCATGCATAATTATATGAATTTAAAGTCCTATTTGTCCAATATATTTTCTGTTTACCTTGGATGGCAATCAGGGTTATGATAGCAGTGCTGGGGAGGATCTGACTGTGAAAACTGAGAATCTCACACGACAAAATGTTACGGGCAAACCACCTTTACCATCACAATCTCCCAGGTAAGGCACTTTATTTCTTGTTTTTTTATTCTTCTTTGTAATATGCAATATTAAAATTATATATAAAGATTTGAAACTTAAAAAAAAAATTCTTGTTTTGTTCTTGTGCTCAAAATCAGGAACTTTTTTTCTCCTTTGCAATTGATATTAAATTATTGCTGCCCCTTGCATATTATTCTGAGCTGTCATTTGAATAAAAATTTTGAAATTAAGATTTGATTCTTGACTGAGGCAGGAAATGGCTTGTAAAATTTTAATGCCTCCAAAACAGAAATGCTCTCATTTAACCACCACAGAGGAGCCACCCTGCCTTCTATCAGCATGGTTCATGCTTAACTTCATGAAAGCGTCTCACTGCACCTTCTTGGTCTACTTTTTCCACTGACTTTGGAACAACAATTGAAAATGCTTCATCTACCACAAAGAAAGTTGGTTCTCTGTCGTGCCAGAAGATTTTTCTCATCTGAGTCCATCCTTCACATCTACACGTCTTCAATTCATCCATGCATTGAATAGTGTTGACTTGAGGTGGAACAACTACATCATCTGAGTCCATCCTTCACATCTACCTGTCTTCAGTTCATCCATGCATTGAATACTGTTGCCATATATGGTCTGGTGCCTCTGCTGTTCATCTCAAGGTTCTTTGCAAAATCCAAAGACAGATATGCAAAACAATCAGTTCTGACTTGGCATCTTGACTCCAGTCACTTTCTCACAGATGTGATGTGGCTTCCCTCTGTCTTTTTTTTACATATAATTTCCTTGCAACTGCTTTGACAAGCTATTTTCACTGGTTCCCCAACTGCATGAATTTAAGTGTGCTACTAGGTTGGCATCTTGATTCCACTTTTTTTACTGTTGAAACAATTTATGCTTTATCCACCCTTCTTTTCCTTCTTACCTGCTTCCCTCATAACTATGATCTTCAAAAATTTAAATCAACATCTAATGCCTTGATCTTGATCCCTGTTCTTTATTTTATCCACCCACCTTTCCTCTTACTTGTAACCCCTTGTATGCTAGTGGCACTTCCGCCTTGCTTGGAGTGAAATACTTATAAAAAAAAAAGATGTGTGCAACACAGATATTAAAGCAATATTAAGTGAAGAATGTATACAAGTCCATAAAATAAAGTGTAGCAAGAATCTGATGTCAGAATAGATTATATACTCTTTAGATATTTCAATTTCATATTTGAGTATAATAAGAGAAATTAATGCCCAAATATATTTGTTTGAACAGCAGTTTTTCTATGAAACAAATTTGGATGACAGTTTGGCTAAACTGCATGATCTGCATTCATATTGATGAAAAAATATTTTATTGCACTGATGCTCTAGACACTTTCATTCACCAGATCCTTCTCAACAAAGACTCTATTATATTATGTTGGCTCTTTGGAAATACTCCCAATCTTTGAAGACCTCATGATTAAAATTTAAAAAATACAGCATTTTTAGTAAGAGTGTTTGGATTTATTAATGTATTATACAATTAAGAAACAAAGCTGAGGCATTACCACAAAAATAATTTTACTATTTCAAAGTCACTAGTGTCAAGACATTGCGCATGCATTTAATAGTTTCAAACATATTTAGGAACATTTGTCTAAAGAACATTCATCTAAAGCAGGGTTGGGCAATTGTTTTGCTTTGGGGGACCACTTTGAGATGCCTGTGGTTAGCAAAAGGCCATACCTTCTAAAACATATTCAATAGTTCATATTACATTTCATCTAATGCAAAGTGTAAATAGTATAATGATAATAAATAAAACTAAAACAATAATGGGACACAGACAAGGTTGTATTAAATGTATGTGCTAATTACATATCTGTCAACACAAGTAATTTAATGAGACAGATGTAAACACTAACACTTTTTTATCTGGAGTGAGGTTGCTTGCAAGTTTATCTGTCACAGATCTATTTTTACTCTTGTTGATTTTAATGCAAGAAAGACTTTGCTCACAAATATATGTAGATCCAAAAATAGAAGACATTTTCCCAGTAAATTTCTTCACATATATCATTAGTCAGAGATTTGTAAAATTCTATCAATATCACAGAATTAAACATTTCTTTCAGTGTGTTATTTGACTGCATGTCATTTAGTTCAAGCTTCACCTCCTCACGTACTGTGTCAATATCAGCAGTGAAAGGATAAAATAACAAATTGAATTCAGGCTCAAATTTCTTGAAGTCCTGAAATGTTCTTGGGACCTCATCCTCCAAACTCAGCAAATTATCCCTCATCTTGGATGAAACACTTGCATGCACTTTCTATTTTCCTAAAAAAGTGGGTATAACAAAACTTACTCTCATTTGCTTGCTTTACAAATAAACTTAGTTTTTTTTTGAATGAGCTCATATTCCTCAACATTTCATGTGCAAACAGCCTTTTTCCCTGCAATGTCATATTCATTTAATTTCTCAAACATATCTGCTGCAAACATCATCTCATATCTCCACTCCTCACATCCACTTTTTTACACAAAATCACATGAAATCCCCTTTATGTCCAGAAAGGGGAGGATTTCATTCTGTAATTCCCAAACCCATTTTAGGACTTGGCTCAAGCTCAACCACCAAACACTGTTGGGATAAATCATTTCTCTGTGTCCTCAAGCAGAGATTTAAATTGTCAGTGGTTGAGCACCCTTGTTGTGATTGTGTTCACCATGCTCACTACAGGATCTACCACATGCTTTAGGCCTGTGCAGCTTTAAAAAGGCTTTCCGGGTGTAAAATTCAATGAAAAGACAAGGTATCACTGTCTAGCTTTTAAATTGTTCTCTAAAAGTTTAATCATACCCACATTTTTCCAGTAAATGTTCTGGCTCCATCTGTTGTAATGTTTACCATTCTATTCCATGACAAGGTACTTTTCTCCACACAATCCACAGTACACTCAAAAAAGTCCTGACCAGTAGTTACATTTTTCATTGATTCCAAACTAAGTAGATCCTCTGTGATGACAAAATTTTTATTAAGTCCATGGATAAAGATAAGTAACTGTGCAGCATCTTGATTATCAGTGCTCTCATCCAGTGCCAAAGAAAACCAAACAAAATCTTTGCTTGCAGTAGTTCAGCTGTTCTGTTAGTTCATCACTGATTAAGTCGATGTGATGCACTATAGTCCTTCTTGATAATAAAATGGTTTTGAATTTGCTTCTCGTATCAAAGCACAGAATGTTTATGCAATCTATCAAGCACTGCTTAACAAACTCTCCATCAGAAAATGGCATGTTTTTTAGACATGTTTTATGATACCATGAAGCTTGACTCTGTAGCATTATCCTGAAGTGTTGATTGCCTTTAAATATGGTCTGTTGATTCTTCAGCTTCATAACACACACAGCAGCTTTTTTCTTGTGTTCTTCCTGAAACATTTCACTACTGAACTTGGCATCTTGTTTGGTGGTGTTGTTTCAAATTGTATTCTTTGAATATGACAACTGTCTTGTGACATAAACTGCTTCATTCTATGAATTACTGAAGAAATATTTGTGTTTCCATGGCATTCTTTTTGATTTTGTGCTATTTAGGAAGGCCCATGTTTCACTTGGGTCGGAATATTACAAATCTTAGAAAACTGAAATGAGACAGAATTGCCGGCAACGTGACTGCTCATGCATATGAATGGGCGCATGCACAGTAGGTATCTGGCTATTAAAACATTGAGCTAATTTTCTTTAACTCAAGGGAAGCATGTCTCAGTTCAAATTAGCCTCAGAACTCAAAGTTCACAGTGATCAATTTATGAAAATTTTTGATGTGGAAGTCTTTACTTGCCGAATGCTTCCATGAGCTGCAGAAAACTCTGTCATGAGCCACGCGTATTCTGCGACAGTTTTTTGCCCACTCCTGGTTTAAAGAATATTGGTTTAAGGAACATTCGTCTAAAGAATATTGGTCAAAGGAATACATTGGTCCATGAAATACCCGTCTAAGGACCATTGTTCTATAATATTTTTATGCAACACTTTATTCATGTACAAAATACATTTTTTATTGATATTCACTATATTACACAATAATATTTAAAACACTTATAGCAACATTAATTACTGATGATACATGTGGTTTATAAGCATTTATTGACATGCATTGTTTGTTTATTAATACTAAGAATCCAATAATACGTGTTTGTAACATCCCACATTAGACCATAATTCTTTAGATAAATATTTCTTAGACATATCTTCTTTAGCCAATTTGTTCCTTAGACAAATGTTTTGAATCCTACAGCAATTCTAATTACAAAGGGAAGCAACTCGGTCTGGTAACCTCCCACAAAAGTCCCTTACACAAAATCATATAGTGTTCTAAATCTCAATCTTCATTTTAACACAAACACCTTGAAAATTTTCTTATTTCAGATGTATGTAGATTTCATTCTAATGTAAAAATAATGATTGTTTAAATTTAAAATGTGAAAACAGCTGGTTAATCAGCAGAAAATGCTCAATCTTACAATTACAAATTATTTCTGCAGTTGCTATCCAGTAAACTCTAAGAGCAAAAATTAAACTTCTATTTTTTATACGAAGTTTTTTTTGTTACTTTCAACCAAATTTGTATTATTTATAAATACACTTGTTCATATCTGTCTACTGCTTTCAGTAATTTTACACATTTCTAAATAACACTGACTTATCACAAGGTACCTTCTACCAACAGATCTATTAATAATTATTGCAATAGAAAAATCAATAAAGTTTTATGTTAAACTAGCAGTATTTGATTTTTATCATGATAGTTTTTTCCTTTAACTTCATCTATCCATCTAAATTTGTTTTTGCATTTGTGCTAAAAAATTTTTCTAGATATTCTTTTAAATTTTATTTATTTTTATTATTCACTTTTAGTAAAACATACACGTAAATGTTTGAATTAAACTTCATCAAAAAATTATATAATTCATTTTGAAACCTCATGTGAAAAGGTGGTCCAGGTAATGTGTATCTTCTACTGTAAGTGTCTTTCTCAGAATAATATAGAAAAGACAGGACTTTATATAACCAGTTTAATTTTAATCTTTACTGATGCCAGGTGGGAGGGGACTTTTGATACCAGACTTCCTGCTTTAGAAAAATAATCCACCTGAAATTCTAATTAGGATTTTTCCAAAACAATCACAAATATTAATATTTTCATGTTTCAATGTTTACTCTTTAGCAACTAAATTTTGTATACAAATTTAAAATTGATTATGAAATTATGAATTACCAGGACAAATGATTAAACAAAAATGTAGTTTTTTACTAAGAGCAAACCACCTGCATACGAATAGAAAATGAATTCAGTAAATACACAAAAATAGAAAGGGGCATAAGACAAGGATGTGTCTTCTCTCCAGACTTATTCAACTTTTACAGTGAAGTGATTCTGAGAAAATTAGAAGTCATATCAGTATGCATTATTGGTGGCTGTAATCTGGGCAATATATACGATATGTAGTGCTGATAATAGATACAGAAATTAAACTACAGAAACTCGTACAGAAGGTAGTAAAGAAAAGCAAGAAGAAAGGAGTATCAGTTTTAAGAAGACAGAATATGTGGTTGTCAATCAAAGAAACCGTCCAAGATGTGAACTACAAATTGGGGTTACAAAAATCAAGAAAGTGTAAAAATTTAACTTTCTTGAAAGTGTTTAAACAGATGATGAGAAATGCAACACTGAAATATGAAAATGCATTGGAATAGCTAAGCAAAGTATTAAGAAACATGAAAATTTCATTAGAAACAAAGAAAAGAAAAACTGAACTGTGATGTAATATTGGTCCTCATATACAGCATTGAATGCGGGACAATCTCCTTACAGATGAAGAGACTTGAGGCAATAGAAATGTTGTCCTATGGAAGGGTACTGCGAATCCCATGAACTGAACATGTAAGCAACAACAAAGTTTTAGAGAAGATGTAAAGAAAAAGGACACTTATACTTATCAGAAAGAGGTAGTTGAAATTTCTATGGCACATAATGAGAAAGAGGGCTTGGAAAATTTGACACACACATGACATATTGAAGGTAAGAGAGACTGTGGAAAGAAGCAAATAACCTACCTAATGAGCTTCTGTAAATGGTAGGCAGAACAGGGATTAGGAGAGATAGCAAAAAGAGCTACAAAGAGCCAGAATTGTGGAGAGCCATGATGAAGTACAGCACATAGAATAAGAACTGTCATAATAATAATTTGACCTTTTGCCTGATCTTTTAATCGGATACAAGGAATCCTATTCTTTCATGGAATATTAATATCATTGCTAATAAAATGACATTTCGTAGCACGTCAGTAATTTTTCTCTTTCCATTAGATTTATTAACGTGGCACAAATATATTTCTATGACAATGATTTTACAAGTACATCAGTAGAATATAAACTGATCAGCAATGTAGGTTTCTTTTTAGGTAATAATGCTGTCAAGTATGGAATAATGTTTGTCTACATACCACTTTTATTTTAAAATATCCTTTTTTTTTTTTTTTTTTTTTTTTTTTTTTTTTTTTTTTTTTTTAAATCGGTATCACCCGATGCAAGGCAGTAAAGCTACTAAAACACAAGGGGTTATAAGTTGTGGAGGAATTACAAACAGAAACATTAATAATGAGTGGAAAAAGAAGAGAATAAACAGGAGGACAATAGATAGCAATTGACATTGCATTTAAATTTTTGCAGATTAAAGTTGGCTGGAGAATATGGACCTGGAAAAGAGTTCCACAAGTGAGAAGTGTGAGAAAAGAAACTGTTAGTATAGAACTTACAGCTACATCTAGCCAGCTCAACTCTCACTTTTTGAGATCTTGATCACATTCTTGTACTGCACTTAAATTCATGACCATAGCGAAGAGCTAATTTAAACAATTACCATGAAAGTATTTATAGAAAAGACATAGACAACCTTATGGTGCTGGGAAAGTGACTAAATCCATGTCGCCAGATCAGGACCAATAATATTGCTGATTCTTCTTTGGGTCTTATCGAAGAGCTCAAAGTAAATAGCAAGGGCACTGGACAATATGTGGCAGTAATATTTTAAGTATGGATGAATGGTAGACTTATAGATATGTAAGATAGATTCTGGAGAGAAAAATTGTCTTGCATGACACAGTGAACTGACTATTTAAAAAAACAAAAAACAAACCATCCCTATAGCATTGAAGTTTTTAATTGTAATAATAACATGATACATTTTAATAAATCCTTTTCTGTATTTTCTTTGTTTCTGTTACTTGTTCATTTTAGGTTACAAACCAATAAGAGCCACTTGCTTCAACAGATACCACCACAACAGCATCAACAACTCCATTCTGTTCCACAGCAAGGTGTTCATGTAATGGCTGGTTACACAGCTGCTGCTTATCCATCTACTTCACCTGTAATGAATATGCAACAACAGCCAAGTTTTAATGTTACACCTTTTACAGGTGTTTCTCAACATCAAGTCACTGCTTCAAAATATCCAGTTGCTGTTGTCGGCCAATTAGCAGAGGTTTGTGTGTTGTCTTTTTTTTTTTTTTGTTGTTTGTTTGATTGTTTTCTGTCAGTTTTATTCAACACAGTGAAGTGTTACATTATAAAAACAAGTTTCTGATTTTTTTTTAAATGAATTTTTACTTTTTCATAAATAAAATTGATTCCCCTTTCAGCAGTGAAATTAAAACAGCAAGAATGTATTAAACATTCTTGCTATTTTTATTTACCTGCTGAAAATGTTTTGCATTAATCTCATTCTAGACTCTCTAGTGGTTGCAGTTGGGTTGCCCTCTACTTGGAGAGATTTTCTTTTATAGTCTCATTAGTTAGCATTTCCAGAGGGAGAGAAAGAGAGTTCAATTATTATTGTTAAGCCCTTTTACATAGTTGCTTAACAGTCTCCAACACGGCAGATTATTACATTTATTATTATTATAGTTTTTTTAATGATCTTTAAGGAGTCGGATACTTTTCCAAGCTTGTATTGGATGTTATAAATGCAGGTTTTTTTTTCTCAACCTTTCTAACATAAAGGGCCAGTGATGAATAGGTTTACTATTGAATACCGTTCTGATATTGCAGCATCCCCTTTTGATATCTTCAAATGTATTGCTGTACTTACATAGTTGGGGGTTCCTGAGGCAGAGGGTTTGCATAGTTGCTTAACAGTCTCCAACAATATATTAAAGATACTGCAGATTATTTTATTATTATTATTATTATTATAATTTTTTTAATGTATGCTTAAGAAACAACAGAACTGGTTATTGTTTAACAGGTCTTGCATACAATTCCTATTTTGTTAATATGACATTTCATAAACATTATGCTTACGTTGTTAATTTTAAAAGGATATAGTTTCGATACATTGGATTTTGGGACTTAATTTTTTTCATATGCACTCTAGGATAAAATTTTGATCTCACCGTTTAGATTTAATAATTAGTAGGTTTTGTACCTTTAGTTTAATTAACCCGAATTAAACTAGGATGCTGAAACTATTTAATCCATTAGCATGTGGCATCCAATTTTTAGAGAGGGTTATCTAAAATTTTAAATCCAGTGACCCAAAACTTATCATTATCCAACAAGGTTGATTAAGCAAAAAGAGCTAAAATTTTAAGGAAACTTTATGCAGTAATGGATTAATTTCATTATTATTATGATTACTGAATATATGATAAAACCCTTCAGGAAGATAAAGTCCCTCTACCTACAAGTGAGCTAGTAAATTAGTCTTGAAAAAGGCAAATAACCTTCAATTTTTAGGAGATCCTTCAAAATCCTGAGGGTGGCTCTAAATTTTTAAAGTCCCATAGTGTGCACATATTTTACTTTGATAAAATAATTCTTTCTAAAGTACTAAAAATGATTTTTATTTATCTTTATTTTTAGTGGGTGGTTAAAAACTGAACTGCCAACACATGGTTAATATGTAAATTAATAAAAATGTGTGTTAAACTTCATTAATATGCTTATTTTGATTTTTAAATTCCAATATTTGAAATCTTGACAATAAACAGCCTTTTGTGTGTTATTTGAACCTTAACTTCAGTAACAAATTTTGCATCATCTTTATTTGAAATTATCACTTTCTGGAAGCAAGAAGTGGAAAATCTTTTCATGTAAATCATCTCAATGAGTTAAATTTATTTCTGCAGCAAATGGGTGCCTTGACAACCACAGACCTGACAGAATTACAATACACACCATCCCATGCCTCTGTGGTAGTACAAGTACCCCAAACAGACAGGTGAGGATTTTTTTTTTTTTTTTTTTATTTGTTGGAACATTTGAGGATGATGTATTCTTCAGTTATTGTTACTGTGATGGGGTTGTTTAGTGATAAATTTATAATTTTAATATTCTTAAAAAAGAAAAAAATATATGGAAAATATAGTGATGTGAAATAAACAGATGTGTTATCGAAATTTGGGTACTTTTTATAACTCATGTGTACTTAGCTTTTTTATTTCTTTTTTATTTAACAAGTATAAAGCAATCAAATTTTGAAATAATTAAGCTAGGTTTACCTACTACCTGGTTCATACTCCTCCCAGGTTTTTTGAACAGGAGTAGTGGTTTATTCCTTGATTCCTGTTTATGATTGGGTTTCTGTTTCCTTCTATAGTCTACTTCAACTCTGTACTTCTAACATCTATGCATTAACACTGAAAGTTTATTTACTATTTATTTTTCTTCTTCTCCTCAATAGGAGTAGATAGGTTCACTCTCCTCCCCAGCCTTTTGAACAGGAATAGAGGTTTATCCCATGTTTCCTGTCTTGCTTGGGGTTAATTGGTTAAAAAAATAAATGCTATTTGTGTTCAGCATGAAATTGCTGATTTTAATTTAAGCTTTGTATTTTAACGTTTTTTAAATGTGAGTTTTTTTAAATGTGAGTTTTTTCATTGTGTTCTTGATATTATTAGTACAATATTTTAACAAATCATTTCTTCAACTTTTGCCAGATTTAGAATCCTTAAAAAGAAAAAAATGCAGAAAAAATATACGTTGCATGATTTTGGGCCCTGGTCTGTGCTTTGTGATCCTCACTATCTTATCAACATGTGATTTTTTTTTCTACTTACATTTATGTTACAAATTAAATTAATCACAACAGACTATTATTAAAGGATGAACAATTTTTGTGGATTTTGATGTCATTCTGGGGTTTTTAGTTTTGTTGGTCAAATCTGTGAATTTATTTTGTTAAGTCTTGAAAAAACACTATATAAAATTCCCTTTTTTTTTTTTAATCCATAATGTTGAATTTGTTAAAATTGTTCAACTTTTTTATCAGGAAAGATCTCAGGTTGATGTTAAAAATTGCTACAAAACATTTTTGATTTATTTAAGATGGAATAATCTGTTATGACATGTCCCTAATTTGTAATTGCATTTATTTTTGATTTTTTTCAGTTGAATTGTTCACCTATATTGCATATGATCCATTATTATACATAATTAGCTTACAATAAAATTTATATTTTATATGGATACTACCTTATGAAAATTGAGATATAGTAAAGTCGGGTGCTGTATCATAGATTTGGGAGGCCCACAAGTCCCTTTCACTGACCATGGTTTTTGAGTTTGAATCTAAAGAGCTGGATACTTTTCCATGTTTGCTTTGGATATTATAAATGCAGTTTTTTTTTTTTTCTCAACCTTTCTAACATAAAGGACCAGTGATGAATAGGTTTACAATTGAATATTCTGATTCTGATATTGCAGCATCAAATGTTTGATATCTTCAAACATATTGCATCCTTTTGCTTGCATAGTTGGAGGGTGGTCCTGGGGCAGAGGGTTCAAGAGTTTTTGTTTCTTCTCTTAAAAACAACAGAGGTTAGATAATTATGTTGGATAGTGCAACTAGTGTCCTTTGATTCTTCTTTCCGCTTCATGCAATTACTTTTAATGACTCAACACAGAAGGTAAAACTTTAAAATTATATATAGACTTGTATATGTTGGGATTTTTGTATACACTAATATCTTCTCTTTATGTGGTTAAGCTAGATGCCTTAAAACAAAGTTTTTCTTTCTCCATTGTAAGCTATACAGATTCTCTGAATTCGCATGATCTAAAAGGAGCCAGAGGAAACACAGTGCAAGTTCTTTTAAAATAATGATGTAGATGGGAGAAGATGAAGATTCAATAGCACAACATAAACTGAAAATGTCACTTTTTCAAAAAATTAACATCGCCATTAAGTTTTTTTTTTTTTTTGAACACATTTTTATTTTTTTATTTTCACTTCTGTTAAGTGCAAATCACTAATATTAACTCAGTAAATATTATCTCTCAACCTGCCATAATTAGCACCATATATACTGTGCTATAATATATGACAACTTCAGTGCAAATAACACAGGAAGTCACATGGTGAGACTTTGATTGGCTGATATTTATGAGGCAGGATTGGGCATGTTGAATGCTAAATGGTTAGATGATTTTTTTTTTTTTTTTTTTTTTTTATAAAATCTTGAGTGGTTGCTACACACTAGATTTATAATGATAGTTATCAGATTTTTTTCTTCATGTGTTTGAGACGTTTTATGAAAAAATCTTTTTACTAAAAATATATTACTCTACTCAGATAGCATATATGAGCTTAAATAGCAATCTGTGTCTCATATTTTTTTTTTTATTTGCTATCCAGTGTTTTTAATCACATTTACTGAATGGTGAGAATTACAATCTCCCTGACAAAAAGATTTTCTGTGGCATTCCACTGTTATAATGTAGCTTCCCTGTGCATTTCTATAAATATTTTCATGGTAATTATTCTAATGAACTTTCCTTTATGGTACCTAGACTTTATGAATGTAAGTGCGGTACTAGGTTGGCAGCAAGTTCTCATCATTTTACAGTTGAAATGGCTAGAGGTAACCATAAGTTCTATGCTAAGAGTTTCTTTTCTCTCGCTTCTCACTTGTGGAACTCTCCTCTGGCTTCTTGCTTCCCAGTCAATTTTGATCTTCAAAAATTTAAATGCAATGTTCAATTTCTGTCTTCTGACTTAATTCCTGTTCTTTTATTGTTCTCTTTCCTTAATAGTTTTTTTTTTTTTCATATTCTCTCTCACTCAGTAATCCTTTGTGTCTTACTGTCTTGATTGGGGTGAAATGATTAAAAAATGAAAAATCTTCAACAGGAATGTATAAGTAATTTTCTAAAAGATTGAAGAGTAGAAAATTTTTATTCCTCTGCCTTAATTTATTTGAACTTCTGTCAATGCTTATTTTGTCTACACTATTTTTCACAAACTTGCTTTTATTCTAAATATGTTAACCTGCAACAAATGTTTACAGAAGACAGGGAAGGTAAAACTAAAAGATGAAATTTTTGTTAGTTACTTTTCTAACTTCTACAGAACCTGCAATGTGTTTATTTCTAATATTTGTATTCTACTTTTTTAGCACAAGGTCCTTGTCTCGTGCTAGCTACACTCGTCTATACAATGCTGGGTTCACTTCCCTGTTGGATCGGAATGGTGATCCTCCTGAAGTTATTGATCCAGAGAAAGAAGTAAAAATGCTCCCTTTATCTAAACAAATCCAAGATCCGCTTTCTTGTAATGAAATTGTGTTCCAGTTTTTGGCATTTTCAAAGTGAGTTTCAATTCAAAATTTTAAAAATATTCTTTATTGAAACACTTGTATTTATGAAAGATGTAACCAAGGAATAAAGATGGTGAAAATGCAAAACTCCTTTAAAAATGTAGATTATATGCTTAGAACAATAGTGGAAAAAAAAAAAAACTTTTATAAAAAGCAAAAAAAAAATGATGACACTGAATTAACACAAGGCCAAGTTCTAATCTAATGTAGGTTTAAGTCATTCCCTTAGAAAAATTTCCAAATTTCTGTTATTGTCATACAAGAGTAAATTTTGATTGCTTGATTATTTTATGACTGCTTTCTCCAGAAAATTATATATTTTTTGTCTTTTTTGCTTTTCGTTAGGCTGCTGGATTATTCATCCACTGATGTTGGCAAAGGACCAAGTACTATGTTTTTCACGTTCCAGTTTTACAAATATCCGCCACTTACTACAGAACGGTGAGTTTGAGTTTTGACAAATAAACGATTTTCATGATGACAATATAAATTTATTTAACTTTATCAAGTTCCATAAAGCTTGTCTTCATCATATGAAGACAAACGATTATAAAACTCACCTTAGTAACCATTGCTTCATAGTGAAGTGTCTTCTTTGCTATGCTGAATTTTGTCTGGCATGAGACCATGAGTATAGGACTATCCTGTGAAGACTAACCGTAATTCAGTAATAATGGCTAATGTGGCAACTCCAGTATTCCATAATAAATTATAAAGTTGACATTCCATGTTGACTCATTTCTTGAAAATGAGACAAAATGATTTTGAAATGTTGCAGTGTGATATGCTGAAGATCTTGATTATTCCCCTTTAAACTTGTGGATTTCATCAACACTACCTCGATAGGCTTGTTTGATTAAATGTGATGTAACCACAAGTAGTATAAGCCGAAGTGAAGCTGATGAAAATGAATGATTCAATTTTTTTTTTTTTTTTTTTTTTTTTTAAAGAATACTTTTTAAATTACAATTTTTAAAAAAAAGAAATCAGGGTTCGAATTTCATCTTAACTTTATTTAATATTAATTTATAAAAATAAAGAAAAAACAAGCAAATAATAAAAAACGTTTTATTTAGGTACCTCCACGAAATCGCTAAAAAAAGAGCATAGCTTGATGAAAAAGACGCCAACCTTGCCGAAAACAAAATTTTATTGTCTAAATGCTTATGTTATTATTAAGAGGAAAGACCAAAGTTTTTTTTTTTAATTATTTTAAAAAAATTTTCCTTTTTAGAACATTCTAAATTTTGATTAAAAAAAACCTTGTTTCTATTTGTATCAGCGGAACTAGTAAATAACATAGACAATTTTAGCACGTTTTTTGGTATGACACACATTAATTTGAAAAATCGTGCAAAAATAGAAATAATTATCGGATGTTAATGAAACTTTCAGGAACTATTCACAGATGATCGAAATTATTATAAATGTTTTTTTTTATGAAAGTCATGGTAGAAATATTTTTAAATATTTATTACCCCCCCCCATAACTAATTTTATGAAAACGCTAGAAATTCGATCGCATAGGTTTTAGTGATTACAATAATTAAAAGCACAGGGCTTTGAGGAATGCAAATCATGTTTTTTTTTTGTTTTTAATTGGATACGCAGTACCTGAAAATCAGCTGTGAATTGTAACATACAAAACTCAATAAAACAAATATATTATTTAATTTCAAATGCTTTTATTTGCTTTTAGTTGTTTTTATGAATATGGACAATATTTTCTGAAAACAAAAAAAATTTTTCGATGAAAAATGAATTTTTAATACAATTATTTGTTATTTCATTAATTATTATAGATTTTACATTTAAGTTGTTAAAATATTATAAAATTAGTTAAAAGCCGCATCGGCTTTCATAAGTGTCCTTATGAGATAGATTTTTTTAGCGTTGTAAATTGTATCATTTTGACTAATCAGAAGATCCCCAGTAATTAAGAAATGTAATTTTGTGCTTATAATCGAGCTGTCATTATAAAATACGGAAGACCAACCAGAATATAATTAAGTTGCGTTATTTGAGTTAAGCATTGTTCTCCGCTGTTAAGACCTTTACTTTTGCGAAACACGTGTGGAGAAGTTAATTTTATTTTTCAATTTCAACTGAGAAGGGTACCTACAAGTATCAGTATCATCTTATGAAATTTATATGATCTTATTTTTATATTAATCTCAGTTACGACATTTTTCCATAAATGAAATATCAAAATTAATAATAAAATGAATGCAAATACAAATAACAGTAGAATGTAATAAATGTACATAAAATTATAGTATTTTATGTACAATTCTGATAAAATTTCATAAGAAATATGAAATTTAATGTCACTCTTAACAGTTTTATTTTAATTTCTTTACAATATATTTCCCATAAAGCATCTTAAACGTAAAGGTGAAAGCTAAGTACAAAAAAAAAAAAAAAATATTAGACCGCTGAAAGTTTTCGTTAAAAATAAGTGGGTAAATAATTTGTTCACGTAAATGTAAATTATTTCACTTTTCTCCTTCCGTAGAACAAATTAGCCTCATGGAATTCGTAAATATATCATTCATCACATGTCAAGAGACGCGAAAGTTTATGACCTGCTTTGTTTTATTTTCAAATTACATCTTTTTGGCACAAAAGCTAAGTTAAGTTTGGTTCAAAATATTTTAAATAAACATTATAATTTCTGATTTTCTTAAAATAAGTTTTGAAAAATGATAATTGATATTTAAAAAATTTCAAAGTCAGATTTCCAGTTTTTTTAAAATGGAAAAAATGGTCAATTTTGCTTACTCAAAAAAAACTAGATTTTTAAGGAAAATTTCGGACGTGCTAGGAACGATTAAAAATGGAAAAAATACCCCAAAAATACTTTGACCTTTCCTCTTAATAATAACAAACATTTAGATGATAAAATTTTGTTTTCGTCAAGTTTAGCGTCTTTTCATCATGCTATGCTCTTTTTTTTAGCGATCTCGTGGAGGTACCTAGTTTTATTCCATAATGTTATGATAGTGACAACTGGAATTGACAGAATAATTTTTCATATTAGACGAAGAAAAGCAAACCAGGGATCGATTTCTACCTTACATCTTTAAATAAATAAGTAAATAAATAAAAAAACAAACAATAAATAGATTAAAAATCCATTTTTATTTTAATGATTATGTAATTACTGTATTATATTGACAGAGAATATTTTTTGTTACAGTTATTAGAAAAGAAAGAAACCAAATTTTTACTTTAGAATAAACTTTATTTTCTAAAGGAAAGTTATTTTAAGTTTTACATGTGTGGCTATGTTAAAGTAAATAGTGTGTGTTTCACTTTTGAATTTAAAGACTGTAAAATTCGTTCTCCTTATTTTGCTTCCATAAAATTATTTAAACTATTTTCTTTAAAACAAAACATGCAAACTAAAACCAAATCGACAATTTTTTTTCCTTTTCTAATTATTCTGTGACAGTAAAGTTACAATATTGACATTTTTGTTGTGTAGAAAATAAGACAAATTTTAAATAATTGTAGAAAAAATGTTATATATGGGAAATTAAACTGAAGGTTTGAAGTTTTCTTTTTTGTTTAACTTATTTCTAGTAATATTATTATTTTTTGTAGCACAAACATTATTAAAAAGATCATTTAAAAAGCTCCAGACAAGTATTCTTTCTAATTTTTGAATGCCATGGCCCTCACCACAAGAATTCACATGAAAAAGATGATCATTATCTGCCAATACATTCAAGGTTATGTGCATGGCTAATTGCTTTTAATTTATTGAATAAAAAAAATAATATTTTTTGTCAGTTTACTAATAACTATATAATTATAGAGAACAGAATTTGTAGTAGTATCATTAGATTATAGCAGAGAACCTCTATTAATCCCCAGAAAATAACTGTTTATTTCAGATTTTTGTCCTCATTATCACTTCCAGATATTAAATTCTTGCCTTTCATTTTCTTAAAAACTGTATAACAGCAACAGCCTGCTATGTATAATATAACAGGAACAACTTCTTTGCATTCATTAACATCCTCATCTGTTAAATCTATGTTAAATTTATAAATATCTAAATTTTGCTCACCTACCATTTCAATCCAGTTAGTTTGTAAATTCTTCAAATCAGTACTTTGGTTATTAAGTCACAGGCTCAATTTTAAAACTAACATCATTCTGATTTTTTTTTCATTTTCAATTCTTCTGTACAATATTTGGTCATTTCTAGAATTGCATGAGTACCTTGATGCAAAATTGTGAAGGTTTCATTTGTTAGCTTCTTATTATTTCCAGGAATGCTATTCCAAGATTCTAACAAGTTCCAGAATATATTGAGAAATATATAATTTTCATCATTTACTTTAAGTGGATTAACATTTATTGTCAAACTGTCAACCTATATATGGTGTTTTTATATTCAGTATTGTCCACCAAGTATAAAATATGTTTATGTATTTTGCAACTTCTGCAAAGTTAGGCAAACATTTATCAGCAGTCCCTGAATAGTGAATTTGTTAAAAATTTGAAAAACTAATGAAACCTTCTGCCTTTCAAAACTAGTGGGAGAAAGAGCCTTTGACGTCAATTTATAGCAATATTTCAGAATTGATTCAGATTCCAGGACATGAAGTTTCTGTAAAATAAAAAATGGTGCACTTTTGATATTATCTAAATTATGATTTTTTTTTTATTGTTATGTTTGGAATATCTCTCTGTAGCAGTCTTAGCACAATTCTCCATGTTATATTTAGCAAATGGATTTGCTGAGTAAAGCTGTCTTGTTCACCAGTTGCTCTCTGTTTATGCTTGTCCTATCTCATTTGCATATGATACTACAATTATGACAAAATTTTGGGAACATTGTGCATTTATTTGTATCTTTTTGACCAAGCTATTTATTTCTAATGAATTTTAGTATATGGACTGAGAAGAATATGAAGAAAAGAGGTCTGAATTTCATAAGTGGATACATACAATTGAAACTTTTGCAGGACATCAAAAGAAAGCTATTTATTGCATTATTATCTGTTATGACTGACATTACTCTAAAGCCTATCTCTTCTTGACCGATTATTACAAGTTTAACTATGTCAAATAAATTTTCAGCTTTAAGACATTTAGTTGGCATATTGTATGCAACATCCTTGTATTGTGAGAATACACTGCTAAGCATAAAAGCAAAATCATTTGTTGCAGACTCATTGCTGTTGATGGCTAAACCGAAAACATTACCACTTTTATAATCAAAATAAGATTTTAGGCAAACTTCATCTCCAACTAAAGATATTTTTTTCTCTAGCAACTTATTTTTAATATACATAAGAAAATTATTATCATGTTGATCAACTATAGGATTCATATAGGTTGATAAGGTTAGTCTTTTGATGGCTGAATAACTAGGTAAAATTATATTTTGGTGTCTCTTAACCGTTTACAACCTCTTGATGAGCAGTTATACAACAATGAAGACAAAAATCATTTCTGCTTAATAATCCAACTTACTGTGTGTCATTAATTTTAGCTGCTCATATATAAATTTAACTGAATAAAAATATCTAAATGACTTTTCTTGCACTACTAACAGAATGAATATTACCAAATATAATACAACAATCAAACTTGGTTTGACATTCTTCTATGTCCATTTTTTTTTCATGTGTTCAATAATAATTTCTAAAGGATTTGTATCACTTACATGATCAGGAATCTGATACTCTATAGTATTAATTTCCATATCACCATAGAACACATGTACTGTAAAATCAGGTTCAATTATAACAGATTGACTGACTGATTTTTGGATAAGGAGACTTGATGATGCTACAGAGAGTCTCTTGCTGCTTTTATATACTCCAGTAATTCCTATCAAGAAAATTTAATTTTCCCTCTATATAATTAATGCTGTGAAATCTCCTTTCCTGTTTGTATTCCAAATCATCAGCAATACTTTGATCTAAAGCTCTTGTAATGGTAGAATTCTCTAGTTCTTGTTTTTCTGGACTCTGGTGACTCTCTAGAGGGGGTTAGTGAAGATAAATGTGAGGGACAGTTTGGTAAAATTCTAGGGATTGCACCTATATAAGAAATTGCTTTCTTAAGGCTAACACTAATTGGGGTACCAGTTTTCTTATGGAATACTTGTGTTTCTCGCCTTATGTCCTCAGGATGAAAAAGCAGTTCACATGCCTAAAAAGAAGTGAATTAAAAGGGCAATTACACCTTATTTTAAAATGCTTGTCAAAATTTAAGATTAGTAAAAAAAAAAAACTATCTTGTCCATATTTTTATTGAAAATTTAATTGATAAAATAATGAGTTTTGTCAGTGTTCTAAAATTCAGTAACAAAATTCAAAACCATTTAGAAATACTAAAGACATAGGCAAAATCATAACATTAAGCAATTTTAAGTTTACACATATATATTTGTGGATTTTCTATGGAAATAAAAAAAAATTCAAATGTTTGTTTTAAGTGTTTATTAGAAATTATAAAAAATTCCTATAAGTATTTGTATTGAAATTTTTATTAAAAAATGATGAGTTTAATAATTTCATCCACATAATTCAATATAAATCTTTTAACAGTTGGGGGGGGGCACCTGATTATTTTGTTTTAATGTATTGTGAATTATAAAGTTATGAAATTAATTCAATCATTATGTTTTATTACTTTTTACAAATAATATAAAAGAAAATAATATAAAATACATTACTCTAAATTATTATTTTTGTTTGGTACAAATTTTTTTCTTTTGATAGCATGTATCCATGCATCTGATAAATCCTTATCTTTTGGAAATGAAAATACATTCTCTTTTCTTTTTTTTTTTTTTATAATTTCCTTTGCATTTTGGGACAGCACAATCCTGTGGCATTTTTTTTTTTTTTTTTGTAAATTATTTTAGTGTAAACAAAACAAATAAAAAAATCAAACTGAGTCAAGAAAACTTAAACAGTAAAAACTAATGAAAGTATTTCTCTAATTTTATACTACATATAGTAACGTCAGCACATAAACCCTTCCCATGGAACAGACCTTCTATCTAGGTGGTATTGGTTTTTGCATGGTGTTGCAGGTGGTAACTAGTAACAACTATACAAAATAGAAAAACACCTACCACAACTATTTTTATTACAATCATTAAAACCAGGAGGTGTGAAAAATTTTCTTCTTCACAAAGCAGCTCTTAAGAAGAAAAAAATAAAATAAAATGATTGATCAGTTGTTCAGATTTATTGAAGCAGGTTGAGCTGAGAACTTTTCAACTCCCCTTCTGATAATATTTTTTAAATTTTTTTCTTTAAAAGAAATGAATGAATGATTTTGAATAGTGAAATAAGACAATATCACTTTAATTTTTAAAATATTGATAAAAAAATACATTAATCAAATGAAAATTTAGTGGTTGGTTCAAAAAATACACAAAAAGACCAACCGTAAACACTTTTCATTCGTGTTAGTCACGATTTTTCGATGCAAGGGAGACAAGAGAGAGATGCTATTTGAAAAGTTATCTCCCTTAGATTCGTTTGATTTTTTTTTTTTTTTTTTTTTTTTTGATTTTTTTAAAAACTGTTTTATATAGACTAATTTCAATACTGCAAATTATATTTACGCATAACTGGTCTCTCAGTTTTTGCGCATTAAGTTTTACTATCAATTCGGTTTTATTTTTCCTGAAATATGGTTCCTTAAAGAAAGGACAGACCCTAGAAAAAATGTTATCAATTATTAGATAAATTTTGACCTTTTGCTGTCAAATTTTATATGAAACCAATTTCAAGTTTGGTTTGAAGTGTCTTATTAACTGGGAAGTCCGGATCACAAGATCTTTTTGCTATTAACATTTATATCAAAATTGCTATTTTTTTAAATTAAAATTTTTCATACTTGACTGTAGTATGACAATTAGTGGCAAAAAGCTTTTATATAATGCTTTGTTTTTTTTAGGATTTCATTAAACTAAGGATGTATTTACATTAATGTGACTTCACATTTGCACAAAGGAAAGAAATGCTGAGAATTTATAAAAAAATTTTGTGTTTTGGTTATATAATTAAGCCGATTTCATTTAGATTTTTATATGTCCAAAACACATAAAAAGAAAATAATTCTCAGCATCTGTTTTTCCTTTGTGCACATGTGTAGTTACATATGCATACTTAATCTAATGAAACACATCACATAAAAAAACCTTTTCTACTTTGGCATACATCTTTCCCCTAAAATTGTTCTTCATATATAAAAAAAACTTATCTTTCATTATCTCTTACTTTACTGTGTATAAGTTGACAATAAATTATAAAACCATGTGTAACGTCACCCTGGGCTTCTCCCATGCTATCCTGTGACCATCTAACCCTTGGCTGATTCGGATGGAAATCTGGTTAGATTTGGCATCAGCTTTGTCGTTCCCAACTTGCCTCCAATGTCTGGTTACCGAAGTAACTGCTTTGATTTCTAGTCCAACCTACCCATGTTGTGATTTGATCTTAGGTAGACGAAATCAATCAATTGTCGGGCTGTAGTGCAAACCGAATTCGAGCACTTGTAACACCACACAAGTATATGTAAAAGAAAATAAAGTAACAACTCAAAAGACTCAAATGTGTTAAAAAGAGAATAACAAGTAGCTTTATATCTGGTTGCTGATTACGGGACTGCATCTTTCTCCCAAACCACTTGTATGGATACGTGACACTTTGCGTTTCTTAGGCAAGTCTTAATATCTTAAATTGTTTTTCAAGAAACTGGTTTTTGGTATCTTCAGGCAATATTTGTAAAACTTGTTTTGGTGGTCTGAGTATAAGTCGCTCTTCAAAAAAAAAAATTGTTTTTGGTTAGAAGTCTAAGTCGGAATGCGTGGATATCTTTCAGTCCACTCCTGCGAGGCTGGTCTGCGAGCTCACAGCTCAACTCTGTCTGTTCTGTCACTCTGTCTGTGTCCTCCCAACTGCCACTGCGACTGCCCTGTAACTCCGTTTATATGGACGCCGATCAAAACCAGGTGGGGGCCTGTCATGGTTTTGGCTCTTCGATAATTCCAAATCCGCAATAAGGATTTTCTTTGTTTTCGGACAGGAAAATTTATCACTTTCCATTTTTGGAAGTCCATTAGTTTCTGTTTTAGAGGGGTTCTTAAGGGAATTGTCCTCCCAAATTCTTCCTTTCTCATATTGGTATCTCACACCAATCCCCTCAGAGGGCGTCAACAGGTTTCCCTTCTTTCTCATAGTGGTATCTCACACCAATCCCCTCAGAGGCATCAACAGGTTTCCCTTCTTTCTCATATATTTACCTTCGCCTATCGCCCACTCCACCATTCAGCCAATGAACGCTCAGCAGTGTGGGTGTGGCTAGACTGGCCTCAGTTTAAAATTATCGCTCAAAGAAAAAAAAATTATCTTCCTTTTTCTTTTCTTTCTTTTCCCCGACTGGGACCCCGATGACTCGTAGTGTGGTCATTAAGTCTCTATCTTAACTGAATGTCATCTGGAAATCATCAACGAGATTTTCGTCAAGTGATTATTGGGGTGATCAAGTGAATATCTTTGTATCCTCAATGCCTTTGTACTTCTATCGCCAACAATCTGTCCAGGTAACAAACTTTTATCATGGCAAGGTCTGGACATAAAATGGGTGGTCCCTTTTCAAAACAAATGATATCTCCGAAAGATAGTTAATGGTTTATTCTTTTCCTTTTTCTCTTCCTCTTCCCTTTTTCTTTGGTGTGGTCTTAGCTGATCCCTTTCTCGGTCGATGCTTGACCTAATTCTGATTATCTTCCAGCATTTTGCTTTGTAAGCCACTTGACCAATTTGAAATTTTCATTATTGCCATGGGCAGATTGCTATCATTTATTCACCGCGTCATAGCATAAATTAATTCTGACAGATCCGAGATCTTACGAATTTCCTATCTTCTGCAAAAAAAATACTTTCTTCGCAAATGAAAATAAAATCTTTACCACTTTTCTTTGTTAAAAAAAATAACATTGTTCAGTATGTCTTTCGTGATAGCTTCTTCTCGCCTTAAGTATTTCTCGCTTTTAATTTCCACGCTTAATTAGTTAGCCAAACACTAAATAGTGTCACACATGAAATAGTTGATGTAATCTTTTGATTTAAAAAAAAAAGAATTGTAAAAGGATTGCACCAAATAAAATGTCTGTATGAAAAGTCTTGATGCTCTTTTACACATTTTAGTTATTGAGAATTCTTCAAGGAAGGATTTTTGTAAATGTTAAATATCACATTAAAACTTCTAAATAGACATTTTTATAAAGCATGCTACTATTTAGATTGGAATTTGAGAAATTCTTTGACAAAACTGAAGACATCTTATGATGTAATGGAATTTTGATTTAGAGTACACAATATGGATGCTTTTAAATTCTCCCTCAAAGGTCGTGTTTAGTGTGCTTATTACTCGGTGATAATTACACTTAGTGATAGTAAATTTACTTCATTAGATCCTTGTGCCAAACTTGATCCATGGCAATAAATATCAGTTTCCGCTAACCTGATATATATAATATTCACATATTACTTCTCTTATGTATATAAATAATTTTATTAAAAAATCAGTACCATGTTATTCCATTTTAGGATATCAGGCTGACTCTTCCAGTTGAATTTAACTTGAGGGCCAGGTAAATTACCTGTAATTGACAGAAAAAAAAATTATGAAAATACTGAGTATTTAATATTTTGTCTTTCTAATGAAATAAATATTTACTGTCTTTAATTTCAAATGAGGAATATTAATACAAATTTTATTATACAAATCATTATTCTGTTAATGTTTGAAAAATCATTCCATTTCAATTTATGAATTTATCAAAGAAGTCTATTTTCCTTTCTGTTGTTATTAATTCTATTTATCCCTTTTTTTTAGGCTTGTTTTGTGTAAAAATTCAGACAAGTACAAACGAAAGGATCAACCTGCACTTTATATCTTGAATAAAGTCAATAAAGATGGCACTCCACTTAAGACTTCACCAGGTTATGAAGTAAGTCTTTCATCTTTTTTCTTTTCTTTAAATCAAGTGTAAAATATCTATGCTATATCTGTCTACAGACATTTTTGAAAATTTCAGTCTTTCTTGATCCAGGCTCAAGGCCAACTCCCTTGCTTTTTTTTCTTTTTAAAAACAAAAAAATATGTAGAATTTATTTAATTACTTGGGTTATTGATCAAATAATTTTTATTGTCATTTGGACAATCCATTTTATAACCTTCCTTAGGCATGCACTTAATATAGAATGTGTGTATAAGAATTTTTCTGTCACTTTTATGCATGCAGAAAAAAATGGAACTAGTCAAAATAGGAAAGCCAAAAACATTTGACAGAAAAATTTGATAGGGTCTGTAGCTATGATTTCTTTCATTGACCTTAAGGTAACAACACCTAACTAAGGAAACATCAATAAACACAAACATTGATTTATGGAACAAACAGTAAATAACTATTAAGTGGAACACTGGCACTGTGGAAAAGAAAAAGGACAAGTCTCTGTCGGAGCGATTAATTCAAGCACCGGTCATAAATCACACAAAGCTTTCTGGGATTGTATTTGGTTTTAGTATGCAAAGTTCGTACTTCCAAGTAAATCTAATTATCTGTCAGTAGAGCATTAGTTTTCATTTCAAATTCCTTGTCTGGTAGTGGTGAGTGGAATTTTACACTGCTGATGTGTCAAGCAGTTATGACATTCCTAGTCCATTGATGATTGCTTCTTCTCTTTTGCTGTACTGCTAACTGTTTAAATGCTAATTCTCTTCTGCTTATAGAAATAGGCTCAATTTGCATACAATTTTAGCTAATTCTTTTGGCTAATGTTGAATTCATAATTCTGATTTAATTTAGTTTTGTTATTTTACTGAAACTAAGTCGACACGTTGTTTACATTATGGCATCTAGACATCTAATCCTGGCTATATCTGCCTGTGTGTGTAATAACATCTTTTAGGTTTTTAGAGGTGCAACATGTCTGCCATATCTGAAGAGATAAGGTCCATATAAAAAGCATTGCTGGAAGTTGAGGAAATCAAAATTTATCTATAAGTTTTACCATCATGGAAGAATTTAAAGAGCAATCCTTATTTTTAAAATATTAAAACTGTCAGTTTTATACGTGTTCCTCTCAGATGGTCAGTTCATATTATTTGCCTCAATTATCTTTGGTTGATTATTCAGATGTTTTTTTCTGTATTGATTATATACATATGACAAAGGATGCATGATCAATTAACTAAAATTTAGTAAGACAAAAAAAGAAAACCTCTTGCCCAAATTTTAGCCACTTCTGCCTGGAGGACCTTTGGAATAAAATGTAAACTTTTAAATATGTTTAGAAAAAAACTGAAAAATTTAAAATTAATTATCTATTGGTGGGGAGTGACTTGCTGATTAGCTTTATTAACATGCTAGAAAATGACTATTTCTCTTATTTCTGTATATTATTTTTATTAAACTTTGAGAGTTGCTGTTTGATAGATGTTGCATTGTTTGTAGTAATTATTTTTCTTTCAACTATACAAAGACTTTTTCAAATAAATGATTTCTATAACAATATGGTATTTCACTAGTAAAATAGTAGCTATAAAAATGAGGGTCCAAAACAAAATGCTTTTACATAGACTATATACAACCTTTTTGCTGAAATCAAAAGAAGAATACCAAATGACATGTAACCAGACTTGTGATTATTCAGTCTTGCTTCTAATTGTCTTGATCAGTTTTTGCAAGACGTGATATTTCTGAAAAAGTATAGTAATATTTTAAGTGCAATTATAATCTTTTAATTTTGTTTTTCATTTTTAGATTCCTAAATGTTCTGGAAATAATTTTTGTAGAGTGATAAATATATCTGCTTATTCTTTATATAAAAGTAATCTTTCTTTCAAAAATGTGTAAAAAAAAAAAAAAAAAAAATAGTTCCCTTGATAAATGGTTGCTTTAATATATATATATATATGTTTGTTTTTATTTTAATAAAGCACATATGAATATATGCATTTGTTTTTTTTTATTTAAAAGAAATCTTTTTGCAAAAAAAGTCTATTTTTGAATGCAGCTAGCAATGATGTAAGCAGTTTCAAACTCGACATTTGTAAATAAAAATAAGTACAGGTAACTCCTTAAAAAAGTTAGGGACCAATTTTACACTATAGTGATAATTATAGTCAGTTTGTAATAAATTTCCAGAATCTGTTACGCTTCTACTAACAGAGTAATGGTATGAACAACCCAACAACATGTGTCTCAAACAACCCAACAACGTGTCTCCTGTTCACTACAACAGTCACTCTTCTGTCTCTATCACCTCTTTATGCATTTTTTATAGATTGATTGACAATTGAAATTTGCATATTTGCATATATTAAAGAGATTCTCATGTGAGTCTATCTGTTTTAAATGTATGACTCGTGAAGCTGCCATTTTGTTTTTGGAAATATTTTTCCCTATTTTTTATGAGTGGACTAGTAGTACCAAACTATGTAAATTCTAACAGGTTTATAAAAGCTGACAAAGAATAGTCTTGATTGCTATAAATCTCTCAAAAAGGAAAGATTTCTTGCCACATAATTCATGACTTAAGTAGGTATTGATCAAAATATGAATTAATTATTGTCTCATATATTCTTCTACCACTTTTATTTTTACTTATTGCTTATTTCTAGTTGCGGTATTTTGTTGATCCTTGTTTCTTGAAACCTGGTGAACCTCTCCTGTTTTTGCAACATCTTCAGCAACAAACATTACATATTGACGTCTGGGATGGAGATTCTCTATTGTTGATAGGTTCTTGTTCAGTACCACTTAAGGTATGAAGTTTTTCTTTTATTCTTAAAGCTTTGTAATAGTTTTTATATTAAGTCCAAAAATTAAAGATCTACTAAAAACTACTACTTTTTCAGTATGCGTGTCGCAATGGTCATGAGGCTGTCCAGTGTACTGTAGAACTTGATGTGTTGAACACAGAGTATGATGAAGATATTGATGAGATCAGTGATGACCTTGGCAAATTGAGAGGCATTCAACCATATGGTGTAGCTGCCATTTGCAAAGGTCAGCTTCACTTTAGAATAGCCAATATAGGACACCCACCAACAAACCCTTCTGAATCAGACCCAGGTATTTGTAATCTTTTAATATCTTTTAATTCTTATAATTCTTCAATATTTTTTATTTCTCACTTTGAAATTTAAAAAAAAAATTTAGGCTAAATATTTACCATACAGTAATGGAAAAAATATCAGGCTAATGTGTAAATGTCTTCTATGTAAGATGATGGTTAGAAAGGTAGTTTTGCAGGTCATCAGTGAATTTGATTCTCATTGGCTCTTCAAATAATGCAGCCTTGTGCCAGGCTATGATAGTTAAATATTTTATGTTTTACGGCTTTGTCTTTCCAGTAATAACAGAACTGCCTGTTAAATCTCATGTGATATTTTCGCATCTGTGTGGAAAATCTGAGTTTCAAGGAGGAAGTCTTGTGTCTGGAAAAAAGAAAGGTAATGTTGTATTGACGTTCTTTCTATTTGAAATGTTTTGAGAAAGATGGATACTTTTTTTTTTTTTTTTTTTCAATCAAACCTTCAATGCCCAAATTTTAATAGATGAATAGGGATCATTACAAAATTACAGAAAAAAGTTTTATGAGAGAAGAGCTGAACTCTGTGATCGAGATGAATACAATGATTTTTGTCATTAATCAGATGTATTCCTATTGTCAACCTTCTATTGATTCTGATTTGAAGTAACTTAGAAGAAAATATTCTCTCAATATACATATAGATTTTTTATATGTTGGCCTAATTCATAGTGTTTTTATTTTTTGACAAAATAATCAGATCTATTAATTTTGTATTGGGAATATCGGTTTTATTTATTTATTTATTTATTTATTTATTTTTCTCTTTTTGCTACGTCTTCTTTCATTGGCTAGTATCACAAAATTGTTTGTATTACTTCAATCAAATATTTATCATGATTTCTTCATGTAGCTTGTCTATATAAATTGGTTCATGGAGCTTGTTTATATAAATTCAATACAAGACCAAAATTGAATCCTTGTGTGAAACCTTTTAAAAACATTTAAGTGAAAATTAAATTTGTAACTTTTATAATCCTGAAAGTTCTTTAACTTGCAATTTTATTAGAATTGTTTCTGTTTTAAATTGATGGTATACACACACATACAAGCAATTGATGGTATACACACACACATACAAGCAATTGATGGTATACACACACATATATACAAGCAATTGATGGTATACACACACACATACAAGCAATCTGAAAATTCTGGTATAAAATGACTTATGGCCACTTGACGTTGAAACACCAATTCCTGTATGATCCCTGGTTAAGCAACATCGAGTCTGGTCAGTACTCAGATGGGTGACTACTTGGGAATACTAGGTGCTGTAAGCTTGGATGTGTGGGTTGTGTAACGGATAATGACTTGGAATTGTTAATTGGAGAGCCAAGTTTCAATTCCAATCAGGTTCATTATATTCACTTACATGCAAATACTCTTGGGGAAGTTATGAATCTACCTATTCTCCTTCCAGCTATGGGTTAATTAATAAAACTAAACCATTATTATCTCCATAAATAAAATAAAATTGTGTACAAAAAATGTTTAGATTTTAGCATTAAATGACCCTTAGTGGTTTATATGCTGCTAAACAAAAACAACCAAACAAATCTGGTATAAAATTACAATTTTAATTAATTATAATTATACAAACAATATACCTATTCTATTGGTAACGCTTGTATTAATGGATTTCTTTTTAGATTTTCCTTTTTATAATTCTTAACCATGCATTTATATTATATATACTCATGAGCCAAATAAAACCACCTGACTAATAAGGTATTGATTCTCCATGTATAGGCATGAACTCTACAAGAACACTGGGATCTAGTACCAACATTTTAGTAGCAGATCCTTTTACTGCTGTAAATTGTGTGGTTGAGGTGTCTAGAGCAATCTTGATGCTTTAACACATCCCATAGCAGTCGGTGAAATTGAGATCTGAGGAGTTTGGAAGCCAAGTTACCACCTTAAAATCATGCCTCTGAAATCCTTGTCGTATTACAATTCCTGCTGCATGAAAGATGTCCACTGCCATTGTTGAATGCTGTGAAGGAGTATACCTGATCTTCAGTGATAGATGGGATGAGACAAGAATATTAGCACCTGGTATTTCCAAGGTCTCAAGAGAACGTTAATGAAACTATTGCACTATTTCCACTAGCTTCTTATTTTCTTTCATCTTGATTAAAGCTATCTAAGGTGTGACCACTTCACTTAAGGTTTTAGTAGTGGATAAATAATGTTTAGCAGATAGAGTGAAGGAAATAGCAATACTAAATAAATTAAAGTGAGTATACTGATACATGAAATTTGGGAATGCTATAATAGAAAAAGCAACCAAATGAAATGGTTAATTAGAATGTATAAAAAATGCTTGAATAAGGTTTGAGCTTAAAATTGGGAAGAGTCAAAACCTTTATTTCTAATTTTTAATATGCGTATATGACAAAATCTGAGTTAGCAAAAATTATTAAAATGTTCTCCTATTCATCCAAAATACATATTTCTTATCAAAGTGGGGAATAAAGAAATATATTTATAAGCTCATTTAATGACCACCACTAGCCAGCAGGTGAAGTGGTAGTCAAAAAAAAAGGCTTATGTGACAACTCCAATAGCAAAAGGCTATATAAACAAACATTCACAGCTGCTGGCAGTGGGAGAGAAACTCTCCAGTCAGCCAGTAATGTCTGTTTTGTCACCTGGTCATTAGATACAAAGTTACTTTTTGACAGAGAAGAATGGAGCTGAGTTAAAATGGAAGAAACTGGCTTGAAAGAAAGAATGAAGACAAAAGAAGTCTTGCTACTATTGTTGACCATTGAGAGTAAAAGGCCTAAATGGAAAGAGGAGTCCTTATGCATAGTTCTGGGTGGGACGATAAACTACATTTGGCAACAAGGCCGGTGATCAAGAGATTTTGAGGAGTGTAAAACATTATGAAAGTATAAAATACATTTTTATAGTAAAATGACCAATACATTTTATCTGCAGTTGAACACATACAATTGCGTTCAAAATATATTTAGTTAAAGCCATAAAATTGTTCAATATATTTAGATTAAGGCATTAAATTGATATGTATCATATGTAAAGGGCAGTTGTGTGTGTCCGGCTAAAACTGAAAAAACTATAGTAATTCATGACAAAATAAATTTATATATCATCCAAGCTAGCTTTTTGTAAACAAAATTATTGTATGATTTGTATTTACAAAGATATTTTAAAATTCAAAATTCTCAGAATTAAAAAGTAAAAACTAACAGTTAGAATTCTTGTTCTCAAATCGGATTACCGTTCACTTTTACTTTTTTTCTGCTAAACACTATACAAGTATGTATTTTAAAAATTTCTATTCTCTTGAATTTATTTTCATATCTATAGTAAATAAAAGTGTAACTTTAAATAAATGAATAAAGTAAATTTAAAAGAAGAATATTAAATAAAATTATTTGACAAAATGTTTATTAATATTTATTAATGCAAAGACCATAGCAAGCCTTATTTTTTTTGAAAATTAAATTAAATATAGTTAAATTTGTAAAACATATATTCAACATGACTAATGTTGACCATAATGTCTATCTATGCTAATTTTTATTTAACTCAAGTTTTTATTTTCTTTTCAGATACAAATATAACTTGAAATTTAGACAATTACTTTTCGAAACTAAATTCTCAATGTTAGTAATTAAGGTTTAAAAATAAAACTTTATTTACATTAAAAAAATCTAAATTCCCCTCCAAAATAAATAAATTATTCTTTGAAGAAGTAAGGTTTGCTATAGTTTTTGCTTGAAAAAATGATAAATTAAAATAAATCTTAATTTAAGTTTATTTACTTTTTTATTAATAACTAGCGGGGGATACCCAGTGTTGCTCAGATTTTTGAATAATAGTTTATTATTGAAACTATCTTATGAAAAAAAAAATTTTATTCAATCTTTAAATAATAAACTTTTTTGGTTTGTTACAAAATAGCTAAATTTAAGAAAATATTACACTACCAATACAATGCTGGGGAGGTGGGGCTTAGAGGATTGAACATCCCCATATTTTTATTCAAAACACTTTATTTTTCAATTTAAATACATAAATACTGTTGATGTTGTTTTCAAACAATCAAACTTAGATAAAAGTTCATTAACCTTTTTTAAATTATTATTAATAAAAAAGTAAAGAAACTTAAGATATGTTTAAACATTTAATCATTTTTTCAAGCAAAATTACTTTTTTATGTTTGTTACAAACCACAAAAACAATGAATTTTATTTTTTGAAGTATGAATATAAAAATTATTTTCCATAAGATGGCTGAAAAATATTAAGTCAATGATACACACACACATTAATTATTGTAGTTTTTAAGTTTAGCCAGACACACACACACACACACTCGAATATTTGAATAAATAAATATTAAACTTTTTGTCAAATAATTGTATTTAATATTATTCTTCTTTTAAATTTATTTTGTTGTTTTAATATTCATTTCTTTAAAGTTACGCTTTTATTTACTATTGATGTGAAAATAAATTTAAGAGAATAGAAAATTTAAAAATACATATGTGTATAGCATTTCAAAAGTATCCACAGAATTAAAAAGTAAAAATGAATGGTAATCCTAATTGAGAATAAGAATTATTACCGTTCGTTTTCGCTTTTTAGTTTTGAGATGATAATTTTTTTACAAAGAACATCTCTTTATATATGTATGAATGGCTGAAAACTATCAATAAACTATTATTCAAAGACTTTTCGAGCAACGCTGACTATCCCTGCTAGTAACACATAGAGGTTGATGTATCACGAAATGAAATCTACCAATCAGCATGAAAGAGCTTTCATGACATTAATCCATATAATATTCTACAATTTCTTAAAAACATCAAACTGTATTCCAAAATATAATTTCAACAAAATTACTCATAAAATACACATCACCACCTCTAGTAATTATGTCTACACAAACATGTATATGCACAAAAGCTGCATATCACCTACCATGTATTCAATTGTGAAAGCAGAATAACATGCATCATGTTTATTATTTCAAAACTCCCAAGAAAATTAAATTTCAGCATTAAATGTTCCATAAGGAGTTGATGTATTATAAAACAAATCAATCAATTTTTGTGAGAGACTAGTGTTCACCTGAGTTACAGACATAAAGGTGGAATTGTGTAGTAATTACCAATAAAAATAGGTACTTATATTTTATTTTTTTTATTTTTTTAGTCATTTCTTGCCAAGTAAGGCAATAAATCAACTCAGTTGCAAGGAGTGAAAGAAACAGAGGTGGACAATATAAGAATGGCATTGAAGGAGACAGAAGAAAATGATTTTAAATTGCTTTTAAATCTTTGAAGAATCCAGTTAACAGGAAAGCAAGTAGCTGGAGGATAGTTTACAAACAAGAACTGTGAGAGAAGAAACAATTAATGTAGAACATATGGTTACATCTAGGAATTTCAACAGTAAAATGAGGAGACCTATCTGCCAATCTAGTACTACACTTGAATTTCTGAAGTTGTGGTAACAACAACGAAAGTTCATCAGAACAATTTCTGTAAAAATATTTGTAGACGAGCCAAAGGAAAGCTATGTTAGAGTGGTGGGAAAGCAACTGAAGCTGAGATGCCAAGTCAGGACTAATAATCTTGTCGATATATAGAAGTACAAGAACAGATGTGGTAGCAATATTCAATGCACAGATGAATGTGCATAGCAATATTCAATGCAGGTATAAATGTGCCTGATAGATTCTGGTGAGAAAAATTGTTTAGCATGACATAGTGAGCTGACTTTTCTAGCAGCAGACTTAGCAATTGATTCTATATAATCGTTCCATTTTATGTTGGTAGAAATATGATGGGATAAAAAAGATGTAGTAAGTTCCTTTCCTGGAGATTAACATCAGCCATGCTGATGGAAAGCAAAAAAATTTAAGATGATTAATATAGAGCAGTTTCATTTTAGAGGAATTATCATTAACAAGCAATTCCTTGATCCATTTAACAACAGATTGTACATCATTTTTGTGATCAACTGGCAATTTGATTTTATCAAACTTATCAAACTATAAGATCAGTAAATAGTTATGTCATTCAGATAAATACCATGTTAGGAACTGATGATATGAGAAAGTTTGTTTCTCAATATATGGAGCAGTGTGTGTACAAGAATAGTCTTGGGGGATGCCCACATTAATGCAAAATGCTCTAGAGGAGTGGACATTCAAGGTAACTTTCATTTTGCAGTTTGATAAAAAAAATTGAATCAAATCAAAGAAACAATCAGAAATGTAATAACCTTTCAACTTGTGAGGAAGACCAGCATGGCAAACCCTGTCAAAATGCCTTTGAAATACTTAAAGCAGCTGCTTCAGCTTTTTGCCATTTTTATCTAAAGTTTGACAGACTCTTTCAGCAATAACTGTCAACACATCAGCAGTTGATGTAGAAAAGTAAAACCCATATAGTTTATCCAAAAGAAGACCCTGCAAGGTGAGATGCTTAACCAATTCATTCATTAGAACCCTTATTACTTTGTCAAAGAGAGGTAGAAAAATAATATGTTGATAATTCAAAGGATCAGAGCTCTCATGTTGGTATAACTGGAAAAAGTAATTCCTGTGGACTATAGCTGCTGAACATGCAGGCGTGAACCAAGGAGAAAATTGTGGTTTTATTGGGTATTTACAAGAAGTTACAAAAGTCTTGATGCTAACTTTCACCCAGGAAGAAACTTTAGAGGCATATTTTTAGTAGGTAGCCTGAGTATTTCTCACCAAGGAACAAATGCCCTTGTTATTATCCTGTTTTCAGCTAAAAGGATTACCATGAGCTTGTTGGATATTCAGTATGACAGGTAAATAGAACACCATTTACAACATAGCAGAGAACAGATTTTGGCATGGCTAGATACAACATAGCAGGAGCAGGTTATGGTTGATATAATTGCATTCATGACTTATCCTTCTCCCTGACAACCATAGAGTGTTGCCACAGGTAAATTTAACATAACAGTGCTGTCAGTAAAGAGTGCACAGTGGCCTTGAAGCTTGTCTTGTCATCAGTTTTACAATATTTGCCAGAGTAGCCCTTCTGTTGGCTTGTACTTGTACTTCTGTTCCTTTCCTATATCGTTAATTTTGGCCACCCAAAGCTTTGTTTAGGAGTTCACTATGGGCAAATAATGAACTCCAAAAACTGTGGACAAAAAAACCATGAAAGTATAAAAATGAATTTTTATAGTAAAAATACCAGGAATATATTTTCATAGTTAAAAAAAAAAAAGTATCAGCAATACATTTTTGTAAATGAAATTACTAATGCTCCCAAGAAAATTAAATTTTGGCATTAAATGACCCATAAGGAGTTGATATGCCATTACACAAACCTTGACATGTGCAATTTTTATAATAAAGTAGCTGTCATTCTTGCCCATGTTACTGCTCATAAAGTTTTAGCTGATCATAACACTGTCCTGTCAGTAAAACTAGTATTAATTCATGACCAATAACAGTTCCTTTGCTTATTTTTTTATTTTTATTTTTTTTTCAATGCAAAATATAAAAATTAAATGCTTAAACATACTAGACAAATTCAGAGTTTACTCATTAAATGTTTTCTCCCAGCCATCAGAAATATTTAGTTTTATGCCAATAACAATCATATTTATCTATTAGTTGAGGTGTAAAGGTTTATCATGTTTGTTATACAAATACCTTTGGGTTTGATGTTTGATCAAGATAAAAAAAAAAAATGTTTATTAATATAAAAAATGTTTCTATCTTTTTTTGTGTGTGTGCGCATGTGCAGTTGATGGAATAAAGAAAAGGGTGGCTCGAGCAGGCCATTTACTAAATACTCACCCTGAGCTGAGAACTGTCATTGCTTCTCCCAAAACCGGTGTGAGCAGCACAATGCCATCTCCAAGAAATGGAACGAAGGATGAAAATACTGATGAAAGGAAACGGAAATTAGCACGAATGGAAATTGTACGAGACATGTTAGGTACTGACAAGAAAGCAGCAACTTTTGTGGTAAGTATAGCACCTCATCCTCTTTTTTCTTTTTCTCCTTCATTCTCTATTCTTCATAATATAACACTTCATTATCTTTTTTCTTTTTCTCCTTCATTCTCTATTCTTTATAATATAACACTTCATTATCTTTTTTCTTTTTCTCCTTCATTCTCTATTCTTTATAATATACCACTTCATCATCATTGCTTTTCTTTTTCTCCTTCATTCTCTATTCTTCATAATATACCACTTCATCATCTCGTTTCTTTTTCTCCTTCATTCTTTATTCTTCATAATATACCACTTCATCCTTTTCTCTTTTCATTTTCTCCTTCATTCTCTCTTCTTCATAATATAGCACTTCATCATCATCTCTTTTCTTTTTCTCTTTCATTCTCTATTCTTTATAATATAGCACTTCATCATTGCTTTTCTTTTTCTCCTTCATTCTCTATTCTTCATAATATAACACTTCATTATCTTTTTTCTTTTTCTCCTTCATTCTCTATTCTTTATAATATACCACTTCATCATCATTGCTTTTCTTTTTCTCCTTCATTCTCTATTCTTCATAATATACCACTTCATCATCTCGTTTCTTTTTCTCTTTCATTCTTTATTCTTCATAATATACCACTTCATCCTTTTCTCTTTTCATTTTCTCCTTCATTCTCTATTCTTCATAATATACCACTTCATCATCATCTCTTTTCTTTTTCTCCTTCATTTTCTATTCTTCATAATATACCACTTCATCCTCTTCTCTTTTTCTCCTTCACTCTATTCTTCACTCCTCTTTTGAGGAGAGTGTGATCAATTTAGACTGTAACTATTTCTGGCCAAGATCTTAGGAAATAAGAAGAAATGTAGATACAATGGAAGTCTGAAGTCTACAGATTCTCTATGTATTATTATTGTTCCTTGGAAAGAGCTACGCATCACTTTCTTTTATTGTTGTTGTGCTATAGATTTTGGATATGTTGAATTAATCCTGCCTGCTTCTCATTAGGTGTAAGGTTTATTGTCATTTGAATATAACAAGGGTATGTAAATAACTTCTATTCTATTGGATTTACTGCTTGCAAATTGGGATGTGTTCACTGGCCGTTGACTTTACTGTGGTAGGGTATGATATAGATGCTCTCTAGTAAATCAGGCATTCAATATGTAAAGAAATTCAGTTTACACTGAAGTTGACAAAGGACTCACCTCACATTTGGAATGGAAGTTCATATCGTTGTGACATATGTATATTGGAGAAAATATTTATAATTAAATATTAAAATCTGGAAGAGTAATTGAACTTCCAGTGAGCTTATATACAAATTCAGACATAAACACTGTTTTAAAACCATTTCTTCCTTATAAGAGTTCATTCTTGCAATCTTAACATCAGATATGGCAGTTACGTGGATTAATACTTGTAATCAGTTTTGTATCATTATATAAATACATGTTGTGGTCTAGATTTATATATAATTATGTTTATTGTATTTTTGTACCTATGTTGGTTTATGTTACATGGGTATATGTATGTATGTGGTTATTGTTGTGTGCATGGGTTTGTGTATGTACATGTATGGCCATATATAGATATATATGGGATGTGTGTTTGCTTATGTATGGATTGTATTATGTATATTTGTATGTATGTATGTGTGTGTATATATATATATATATATATATATATATATAGTCAACCACGGACAGACTGTTTTGCTGTATCACAGCTCATCATTGTGGCGAGACATCCGATTGTCTCAAGCCATGATCGACACCCGACTGATTTGGCATCAGTCAGAGATTTTACTCCTGAGCTATCAGCACCCGTTAAAGAGGAAGGCAGATTTTTTCGTACTTATTCTTCAAACAATAGGTATATGTGTAGTTTGGCAGACTTTGGTATAAGATTTATATACATGTATGAGAGTGAGTGTATTTGTGTGTGTTTAGAGTTATTGTTTTTTGCCATAAGCTTATATATTTGTTATTCATAGTGTATTTATATATACCCATTAATGTATATGTGTATATGTAATGGTTTATATATGTATGAACCCCTATTTATGTACTTGTGTGCAAATTATTTGTGGTTGATGCGTTTATTGCATTGTTTGCCTAATTAGACTACTTCTGTTTTAATTTTAAGTGTTATCATTGCTATGTATATGTTAGTAATTGAATGTGTAAAATATAATTTTATCCAGAATTGGTGCCAGAAGCTATATAATATATAAATGTTTGTTTATATATATGTATCTGGATGAAATTAGATAGTTACATTTGTAATCTTAGTAGACATATACTTGACTATTTCCTTGAATCTCATTAATTTTATAATTTATTAATTTGACTACTATTACTATTACTATTATTACTTTTATATCATTATTTTTTATTTTATTTTCTCTACATTATTATTTATTATAAATATTTTACTATTATTAATATATTTGGTTTTATTAAGAATATCATCATTAATTTTATAACTAATATTAATGAAAATCTTACCCTTTTTTCTCTCTCTCTCTATATATATATATATATATATATATATATATATATATTAAGAAATATAGTCTTAAGGTGTGCTATATTTATGGAATAAAGTGCTCGATATCAGAGATAGAGCGTGTGTAAATATAAAAGTGAACATAGAAGTCAGCACTTAGAGGCGACAGTCTGTTTCATGCTATATGCAATTGTCAGGCCACATTTGCTGTTATTTTTCTCGGCTATTTATATATATACGGGTTAGTGGTGCATTGTGGATATTCTATTATGGCGGTTATTTTACCGGAAGTCGTTTGTTTATTTATTTGGGTCAAATTATTTTGCTCGTTTTTATTTTTTTGTTTCTTATTTTATTTATTTATTTATTAACGTAGTAAAAATTTGTTTATATCACTTATTTAACAGTTTTGTTTTGGTTTGAGAATTTAATTCAAGCTATTTGTTCAATTGTTGGGGTTGGTTGTTGTAGTTCATTCTAACTATTATTTTTTTGGCGGGAACAGTTTTTAATTTGGGATTGGTTTGTCTATTTATTTACTTGGATGAATTTAGGTCAATTTATTTGTATATTTTCTCTTTTCGGTTTACCCATAATGCATATATATATATATATATATATATATATATATATATATATATATATGCATTATATGCTATATGCATTTTTAACTGGATTATATTTTTATATTAAATTTGAAATCTTTACAAGAAAATTACATGATTTTTCAGAAAAAAACTACACATTATTTTTAATATTAAAGGCCCCTTTTTTTTTTTTTTTTTTTTTAAATGTATACATAAGTGCCATAATCATTGCCTACACAGAATATTTCGATTACACACACATCTTTCATTGATTTCCCCTCCCTTCTCTTTTCTTTGCTCTTTTCTTTTTCTCTTCTTTCCCTTTCATGTGTCTTTATCTGTCACAATTGTTGTTTCCATGTTTTCTGGAGTCTGTATTTTAAATTAGGTCAACAAGTCGAAAGTCAGTTGTTTCAGCTGAAAATAACTTCTATTCATTTCAATCTAAATTTAAAAAAAAATTTCTATATTATTTCCTTTCTCTGAATGATTTTATCATCTTCTTTTCCACAATCTCATATACGCTTTTTTCCTGTCTTTATTTACACCTCTCTCTCAATCTTATTTATGCGTCTTTCTTTCCAGCTTCCCCACCGCTTTCATGTATACACTTTTACATAAATATTGTTATTTAAACCTGGAGGAGTATTTTCTGTTTTCTTTTGGATTTGAAGGTCTGATGAATTGGGACTATTTTTATGACCCTAATGAAATTAATTATTACCTCATGAAGTTTTAGTGTTTGTGCCTTTTATAATAATAATTATTGCTCTGTTTCTAATATACCTCTCCTTGGATTTATATCCTTTTGGAAATATCCATACTGATCACTAATATTATCATTTTATATATATGCATATATATATATGTAAAACTTGGGATGACCCATGCCCTTTATGCCTCCATGAGAAATTGCACATAATTAAGCTTCTAAATAATAATAATCTATTAAACAATAGACACGAGTTAACGGTTTTTTGTAGGCATCATCAGATTTTTGGTTTGAACTATTAGCTAAAAACTAGCATACAATATAATAACTTGTTTAATCCATAGCATACTCATCAGATTCATGGTTTGAATAATTAACTAAAAAACATGCATACAATTTAACACCCTTCATAATCCATAGCGAAATAAATAGTTTAAATACCTAAAAAAAAAAAGATAACCCTTTATGAAGTCG
Organism: Acanthosepion pharaonis; assembly: GCA_903632075.3. Classification (NCBI taxonomy): domain Eukaryota; kingdom Metazoa; phylum Mollusca; class Cephalopoda; order Sepiida; family Sepiidae; genus Acanthosepion; species Acanthosepion pharaonis. Next base: position 5,820,703 of record CAHIKZ030001813.1, read on the forward strand.
TCAAAAAACAAACGTTACGACAGTTTTTGGTTTTTTTTATATGCACAAATCCCTTTCATAAAAAAATAAAATAAAAAAATAAATAAATCTCCATAGACATGCAAACTAGACGAGGGTTAATACATCTTCCGTTTCAAATTTAGACACCCCCACCTTTCACTGACTTGACATCTATGAAAGTAACTCTATACTGATACTTATTATTAACACCCAACACCCACCTACCCAACTTAAACAATTCGCCCTAGCTGTTACCATGGAAATTTTGATTTCAATTTTTAAAACACGTAAATTTCAGAAACACGTTATTCCAAAAAAAATTTCGCTTGAAGATGGAACAGAGCTTATTTTAACTCAATTTAATTTAAATAATTTAAATAATTTTATTGAAGTTTTCGGCTCTTGTTTTGAAACATGGGACTTCTTATGTCGCGATTTGGAATCATATTTTTAAATAAATAATTATATATGGGTTACAAATGGTGATTCTCTTGAGATAGGCACAAGAATCATGTGAGAGTCTGTGAATGACATCAGGCGATAAATTGATGAGAGCAATTGTCATGTAGAGCCCAGAGATAAAGGGCATCCTTAGGCCACAGGAGTATGTCTTACAGTAAAAAGCACAGGAGGACACATATTTTCTATGAAATTTCTCAGACATTCAGGCCAGTAAATGATGTTAATACTGTTATTAGAAACAGAGCATTTATAAAAATAACGTATATACAGAAATTATATTAAAATAATTGGCAGACTTAGTCCATTTCATAATATATGGGAGAGAGAGAGAGAGAGCACTATCTTCAGTCATTAACGAGGGTAATTATATTGCCCATATTTAAATTATTTTCACACTACCAATAGAGACTTGGGAGATTACCTTGCTACTCAGAAAATGCCAGTATGTACACGGAGCTATTTCTAAAAACAAAAATGATACTTTAGTTATTTTTCCAAATTAATATTTTGTTTTCATGTAGAAATTGGATATTGTGAAACAAATTATTTTATTTACTGATAACTGATGATTCTTTATTTACATTCTTTTTTTGTATCTAAAATAATGGACTGATAATTAAACCAGATTATTTGAAAAATTAAATCAAGAATTAGAAAATTTGATCATTAGTAGATTTTGTTTGGGAGTAAAACAGTTTTTAGAAGGCAATTTTATTTTATCATTTATAAATAGCTGTGTTGTAATTCAAGCTGTTTTTGTTACCTATCTATCAAAGAACAGAATGTGAAAGAGACTCAAGCAAGAATATTGTGTAGTATAAATTTGTTTTTTTTATAATATCTTCAACAATAAAATAATAATATCTATTAATGCGCATTAATTTCAGCCACCTTTTGTTAATTTTTGCTTTTTATCATTGCGTCTTTTGTTTTTTCTTTTTAACCAATAAGAAAGAAATATATATGTATAATGTCAAATTTTCCGTACCCAAAATTTCTTAGAAAAAAAAAAAGAAGAAAAATTTTGTAAAGGGGCATAACTTTAAATTAATACATTGAAGTTGTTCTCGCCTTGTGAATCTAAGGGACATAACTCTCACGTATTACGTAATTGTTCGTAAATGTCAGATTCTTTTACAGCATTGAGCTTTTATTTATACTTTGAGGCGAGGTGAAGACTTTTGAAGGACGTAAACTAAATGTGTAGCATTTGTATTCTTATGCTGTCTGAAGTTTTGAGCGAAAGCATTCTCACTATTGCACAAGCTCTGCTATGTCGACTTTACAGCAGTATTTGACCACATCAGTAGAGACCTTTTTCTTCTCATCTATTAGAAACTCCCTTTCAAGCTCTGACTTAATGTATAGATCTAGGAACTAATATCATTTCACAAAATCATACATTCTGGGGAGGGACCCTAATATACTGAGACATTTTGAACTTCATTAGAAATTATGACATGGAAGAAATGAGAGCCGCAATCTATTTAATCTTTTCTTAGACTATGCCTTGTGTCTATACAAGTACAGATATAAAGAGATGGGCACTGATCATTTAGAATTCCATACTGTATCCCAAACGAATCTACTAATAGAAAAACAGTTACTGTTTTCCCTCCCAATGCTACTGTACTGATGTTAAGTGTTGGGGCACCATGCTGATGACATAGGTATTCATAAGAATGATCTTGAACAAAATACACATCATACTTTACCAAGAGATCCAAGAAATGGGACTCAAGATAAACCTTTCCAAAACAGAAACTGATCTAGAATCAAAATAAAACCAGAGATGGCAGCTATTCTGAATCCATCATAAAAATTCAAGATATAGCATTAGTAAATATTAAACACTTTAAATGCTTCAGTGTATGGATCAATTATAACAAATTTAGTATAGGAGATGAGGTAATTTAACATAGAATAGGCTATGCTAGGATTAATTTTGGCCAACACCACAAATTGCTACAAAACCTTAGCTTGAGTTTTTAACTCGAGCTCTGTTCTTAAATAGACTTATCAAATTGAGACTTTCATATAGATGTCATACATGGTGCCAATCACGTTCTGAAATATCTAAAGTGTCATCTGCATACAGTTGCTTTCTAAGATCGGTGGTTAAAAATGGCTTTGATGGCGAATGAGGTGTGTCAGTTTTAGTGAGGACCATTCTTTGAACCTTGTAGACTGGCACTACAGAATTACAAACAAATGTACCAAATAGCAGAAACCATATCATTTGAGGACTTTCAATAATAGCAACAACTAAAATGGAAACCACACGAAAAGAATATTTCATAATTCAAGATGTTGACAGTTCACAACTACTAGGCACAAAAAGTTAGAAATGAAACCCCCTCATCAATACTGGAAAGATCAATAACAGTTACTGAACTTGAGAAACTGATTATCCTGAAAAATTCTTTTAAGAGATATGTTTTTATAAATTTCAACTGGCCATAGCATTATCTGTTAGGCCAATGAATGCTGAATGTTTCCTTATAAGGAAACAGTTAATATTAGACTACATGAAAATACTAGTGTAAAGTTAAAGAGTATACTCATCATAATGAAATGATATCTTCTGCTGATATACTATGAACTAGTTTTATAGATCATTGTTGTTGTTGTCGAAGTCAAACACAGTTAAACATCTGCAAGAGAAAGGCTAGTTTTGAAAAAAATATATGGAACTCTCTTGTAGCTTCTTGCTTCCCAATCAACTTTGGTGTTCAAAAATTTAAATGCAATGTCTATTGTTGTCTCCTGTCTTAATTCTTGTTCTTTTAGTGTCCTTTCTCCTTAATAGTAGCTTTTCTCATATTATTGCTTAGTGTTAAAAGGATTAATATATATATATATATATATATATATATATATATATATATATATGTGTGTGTGTGTCTGTTCTCTGGAAATAACAAAGCAGGCACAATATGTTTGCTTTTCCGTTTTTTTTTTCTTCTTTCATTTCTATTTGCTGGACTGGTAAAAATATTGGACCCTGTGAGTCTGTGGAATGCAAAATGGAGTTTCAAATGTTTATCCACTTTCTTCCTTACTCCCTGTCCTATTAGTATGAACATCTTGACATCCTCTCTCTTTTTCCTGGCTTGTCAGTTTTGCTGCTATCTGGAAATCCCTTCAATATGCTTCTATCATTGCCTAATTGCTAACTGAACCCAGAGTAGTTAGGTACTCCTTAATGAAATGTATATAATATGTGTGTGTATTATTTCTTTGTCTTTGTTCTCGTAGGAGAAACTGCTCATCAGTCAAATTAATCTATTTCCATTTTCTCAAAGGTTCTGTAATTTGATTGATCAGAGCTGTATCTTGCTTTGAGCTCTAAGTTGTTACTGAGACCAAAATTAAATCCACTGAACTGAAAATCTTAAAATATGTGTCTATAATTTCGCTACTTCTATGTAGAAAGCCTATCTCACTATGACTTTTATATTTCCTGTTGGTTACTATATCATGGTTACCCAGCATTCAGCTACTTTGATATGAGATTGAAGAATTTTCCGGAATACTATAACCTTTTGTTTTACTATGATTTTGTTTTGGATTGCTTTATGCAATAATCAAAATGATAATAAGTGTTGTATGCATTAAAGTGCAATGTAAAAGGCTCAATTATATCATCTGCTATTTAGAGTCTGTTGCTGGACAAAGTTGTTTTCCAACTCTCTGACTGTCCTAATTTCTTCATTTAGGTTATCTTGCTTGGAGAAGTAAACTCCAACTAAAAAAGAGAAGCAAAAAATCCCTATGACCTTCTGATTTGATACTTTAATCTCACTTTGCTGGGCAAAATGTTGTTGGTTTAAAGGATGAAGTTAGTAATGTATACACAACACTTTTGAATTTCAATAATTCAAGCCTGAGGTTTATTCCACATCTGCTACAATTAGAATCAGAAGATCTGTAACCCCCCTAAATTTTCATCTGTAAAACTAGACTATAATTTATAAACCAAACAGAAAATAGTGGCAATGGCAGATGAGAGCAGTTAGCTACTACTGTCCCAAAACAATCAAACACAGTAAATATATAAGCTGAATTGTATTTATACTTTTTGTTTCACCTCATGCAAGATAATAGTACCATTAAAACAGAAGGTGTTATTGACAATGAAAGAAAATTAGGAAGGTGTTAGTGAGGGGAAAGGATAAAAAGAATAGGACTTGGGAAGACAGAAAATGGCAAGTGATGTTGTTCTTAAATTTTGGGAGATCATAGGTGACAGGAAAGTAAGAAGCTGATAGAGAATTCCACTGGCAAGATGTCTAAAAAAAGAAATTATTAGAATAGAATTTATGGTTAAATTTCGCTATTTTGACAATAAAATATTGAGACCTAGTTATCAATATAGGACTAAACTTATTCATGTGGTTGAGGTACAAAGAAGTAAAGCTCATCAGAACAATTGTTATGACAGAGGCGAAACCACTTTATTGTGGTGGGAAAGTGACTGAATTCAAGCTCTTCGCCTGAATGACAGTGGCTATGTGATTTAGTTATAGGGATCTATGCGGTATTAGAGACGTTGTATAGTATTGTAATATATTCAGACATGTTTCCGAGTTTTCTGTAACTTTTTTTTTGTTTGGTGTGGTGGCAGAGATTTCCGTGTTAAAATCTATCAAGTGTATAAATCTAATGGAGGACCTGGAAGTTAGCTGAGCCAGTTTCATTCCACCCACATACAATGTAGGGCTGTGTTATCTTGCTGGATCAAACTGCCACTACTGAGAAATATGGTGACCATAAAAGGATGGAAATAATGTTCATGATTTCTATATGACACACCTATTATAAAAGACTCCAGTTTCACTCATGGTTGTTAAAAACTCCAACAGCCCCCAAAGTACACAACTACAGAACCACTAACAACTTGTACAACTCCCCTACTGGTAAACTCTGTCTATAGTATCATGTGGTCTCCTCAATAGAGGCTATTTATTATTTGTCCCAGCTGGAAATGTGATTGTCTGGCCAACCGACATAATACCAAACTTCCATTGTCCTATAACAATGTTCTCTAGTTCAGGTGAGAAAGTTACTAATGCTGTAGTGTTAGTAATGGTTATTGGTTTTTATTGAAAAAAAAAATGGCATGCAGTCTGTGTTGTATAGTATATTGACTGATGTGCTGACAGGCATTAACTATAGGAATTGTTAAAGTGTTTCCTTTTGTTAGATAATTACCGTCCATGTCCATCACCAATTACAATCACTTACCTGCAATTACCTTTGGGGAAAGGTATGATTCCATATCCACCTCCAAATATGGGTTAAATAGTAGGCCTTGTATTTGGAAAAACCATTGTTATTTGCAAAAACATTGTTAATGCATTATTCAGTTGCAAAAAAAAAAGGATTGTTTTTATAATCCAAAATATATTTTGGCTTTAAATAAACCCCCAAATGGTTGATAAGGGTGTTTCTTTTTTTTTTTTTTTTTTTTTTTAAATCAATAAAAATGCCAGTTACCAGTAGCACCTTTCATCACCTGTAAGTTCCTTCAGTTTTCACATGACACTGATATGTTTGGATTTCACATGTTTTTGGTATACTCTTGCTACTATTGACTGAAAAAAAAAAAAAACAAGGGCAGTTACCACATTGTAGATAAGTTGCCCAATTTCTTTCTGCTTCTAACAATCATATCAGTTATTGTTCTATATAATTATGTATTGCCCAGCACAGGAATTGAACTCACAACCACCAGCTAATAGAAACTAATGCTTTGTTGTTGTTGGATTGGCCTATCTCACCTGTTGTTTGGTTCTGCCATGGAGCTCGATATAAAAGCCAATGTTATTTCTTCCAGAGAGTATGCATTCATTTGCCTGGTGAATCTCTGACAGTTCACTTCAACAATATCATGATCAGTGTAATAATCCTGTTTGTGTCCCTTTGTTTTCACTGCTAGACTAACCCTTTATTTATTACATCAAACACACTTTCATCTGGCTGTAAGTGGTGGGGGTGGGTAAACCAAATTGTATTTTATTCACACTTTGAATGTGCATACACACACACACACACACACACTTAAAAGGCATATTTAGCTAGTTGGATATTTGAAAAATGAATTGTATGTTAATTTATTTTTTATGTTATCTTCTTGTAGTTAGAGCAAAAATCAAAATAGCTAATTTTGTCAGAGTACTTAAAAAAGAATGTAATTTCACAATTTACATCTTTAGTCATTTTTCATTTTTTTTTTCTGAATCACTTTGAAAATTGTTTTGATGATTTTTTATTCAGTTTAAAAATCATTAACTATTCTCCCTACATGACTTCTTTTGTTATTTCTTTTCAGTCTTCTTCCTTTTAGCATGGTGTATTGTAGCAAAAATATAGAATAAATGGTGAGGCGTCCTTATGAAAATTAGTTTACACCTACATACTGTAATAGAGAAAACAAGGGAAAGCATTTAATTTTTCAGACTATTTGCAGCTGTTTCTCGTTTAAGTAGAATATAGCATAACACTTGATGCTGATTATGTTAGTATTGCCAAGAGATTTTCATGTTGTGTGACTCTGATTAGGGTTTCAATTTTTATTTCTTTTTCTCTCTCATGGAAATGCCATTTGCATGTGTGTGTGTGTGTTTTTCTAACTTTTGATGTCTGCTGCACAGTGCACTACTGGAGTTCCCATCAGTTGGCTTGCTACTATTTCCCAGAGGAAAAAGTTACCCAAACATTTCTGCACTTTGCCTAATACAAGCATCTCTAATATTTGTTTTAGCAAAAAAAAAACAAACCTTTCTGAACAATTTTTTGACAGATCTATATATTTTGGTGATAGCTTTCTAATTGATATTTCTATTTTTAAACTTTATTCTTATGATTATATGAACTTCAGATTTTATTTTTGTTGTTATCGTCATCTTGCTCAAAAAAACGTCTGCATTGAAAACTGAAGAAAAGCTTGTTAAACTTTGTGAACCATGTGAATATTTGTGTCTTAGATTTGTTTTCTTGAGGCTCAGCATGATTGTTTGTCTTGTTAATTGTTTTTTGTTTACAAAGTCATATTCTGTTGTATGGCATAGTGAAAGAGAAAGCTGATTTAATTAGCCAAAATATAAAGAGAATTCGAAACATTGCCTTCAGTTTCTTTCGCTCAGTTCTTATTTTATGTGTTTTTCAGTAAATATTTAATGGCTCCTGATACAATTGTTTTGCAAACAATATTGGCGGGCTCATGTGAGTCCAGACAAAAATAAGAGCAAAAACTTGGTATTCAAACAAGCAAAATATGTTAAAAGGACATGTTACAAAAAGGAAAATGAGAAATGAAGTTAAAGTTTCTGAAGAATTCAAGACAACCGTCAGTATTTGTCTCTGAGGTACTAAAATGCTGGCAGAATGAGAAGATAATGTCTTGTCACTGCCAAAGTCAAAGAGGAAGAGGCTTTCAAATCTCACACCACCTCGGCTGGTAATCCAACAGATGTAATGATGATCTTCAATATAATTGCAATGTTTAGAAACAAATCTTTGTAGTTTGATAAATTTCAGCATGTTTTCCCTGCGTGTAAGTTAAGATCTTGTTTTTATTTGGATTTCTTTTAAATGTGATATTTTAATCATTGCCCAACGATTAGTTTGGCCTGATTTCCTCATCTTTATTTTATCAAAATAGTTTGGCTACATACCCTCTGGTTTGGAATGTAGAATATTGCTCTGAGTTCAATGTCTGGAATAGTTTCCTTTGATCTTTCTCACAATTTTGGAGCCTCTTTTTTTCTTTCTAATTCAGAGCTCCCATAAGTTATTTGTGTCTATACTTGGTCAACTGACTAAGTGATCTGAGCACAGTGCATGTTCACCCTGCATGTAGAGGTTTGCTATATTTGATTTGAAAGTGTTTCAGATTAGTTTCCCTATGTTCTTTAAGTCTTTTTGGGGGGCTAGTTTTTACTCTCTGCTGTAACTGCATTTTAAAAAAGATCTGGTAGAATTCAATGGTTTTATTGAAAGGTCACAGATTTAGCGCAGAGGTCAAGAGAAAAAAAAAATCCAAGAACACCTATGTGCAGCCACTGGATATGACCTGTGCAAGAAATGAATTGCAAGATTAGCCATTGTAGGATGTAAGAGACCTGAGGCTAGCTGTACAGTATGGTGTGAAGATGAAGAAATTAGTCTAAACTAACTATATAAAATGAAAATTTATACTTCAAGATTTGACTTATTTGTGTAGTGAATTTAATCCTCACTGGGTACTCCATACAAAATTTGATGTTAAGTAATCCAACAAAGTTAAAATTAATCATCCTAATTTATTTGGCAAACCAATAGTTTCAGCTTTCTTCCTTAAGCGTTTGGTTTGCGACTCATTAAGATAACTAAAACAAAGGAAAGTGGTTTCAAACTACGACAAAGACGTTTTTCTCCACTTTTGGCATTTTATAAGATTTGTTCTATATACGTGGCATAGTATTTTTGAACTTGATGAATTTAAAAAATAAAATGCTCTGTGAAAACCATTATTATATACTTTTATATTTGTCTGTAAAAGTTCTTTACAGAACTGCTACCAAATGAAATTGCTGAAGAAAGCTGCTGTCTTTCATTCTGTAGACACAGCATCAGGATAAACTGTTTTATTACTATTTAAAATATTTTTAAAAAATTACCCAAATGAAGTATTAGGTTGGTAAAAAATAATGTCGTTTTCTCACATATGTTTGAACGTCAAAAAACGACATTATTTTTGCACCAACCTAATATTTAACACAAATTACTTCACCTATGTAAAAAAAAAAAAAATTCAACATCTGATCTTTCCTAAGTTAGGGCAGTAAAACTACTAAAACACAAGGGGTTACTGAGTGTGGAAGAATTCTGTTTGATTCTGTTAAACTCTTCTTGAGTAAATCTCTGGAGACGTCAACAGTTGGAGAAAACAACTTTCAATAATTTACACATGGTAAATATTTATGAATATAAACTAATTATAATTTTATCATTTCAGTCCTACAAACAAGAGCTGAGTCAGCGTGCCCGTGACTTAAAAATATTGAATTTGTACCGACAACAAACCAAAAGGGACAACATCATGAATATGTTAAACTCTGTGATTACCAAGGAACATGTTCTCTATCCTTGTTTTGGAGTCTCTGATTTCTTTGAATTTGTCCTCAAAAATCCTAATAATACTCAGGAGACTGTTTCCATTGTATTCGAAGATCCAGAACTAAGGTATGTTTCTTTTTATATAGTTAAATTTGTCTGTATAAAAATGAATGCAGTTGTATTCACTTAAGTTATCCAGAAAACTCTGCTTTTAAATTTCCACTGCCTTGCAGTCATACCCAATCATGGAAAAGGCTTTGAGAGTAAACCCCAAGGACAAATCTGGAGCCAGTCCCTAAGACAGTTCAATGTCATGTTCAACTTCATTCTGGCAACTCTTTCAATGATTCTGGTGCCAAGCTGTATTGAACTCTACCTTTCCCTTGGAAAACATTGGTGGCATGGAGAGGGACTACATGCTGCATGGGCAACCACTGATCTCTCAAAAAGCCTTACTTAGGTCTGTGCTCTGGAGAGCACTCATAATGACAAAACACAGGTAGCAACAATCTACTGATGGGAAGATTCTGAAAGTCATTCTATACGGGAAACTGGTCACCAGTCAGAGGGCATGATGACAACCTCATCTTTGCTTTGACATTTGCAGAAGAGACATGAGGGTGATGGTCATGGACATTGAGAGGTGGGAAGAGATTGCCAACGAATGCCCATGCTGGAGATATTATTTACACTGAGGGTTGGTGTGAGGAGAGAAGAAACAGAAGCTTGCCACTGGGAAGAAGTGTGCTCAAAGGAAAGAAAACAACATGGCAACATCGGGGGGGAGAGTGTCTTCACATGCATTCTTTGCAATAGTTACTGTTATGCCCGTGTCGAGCGATACAGTCATAACAGATGCAATGCCACCATCAGCAACTTAGGAATAACGTTTTGGTTGCAGATTTATGGTCTCTCAAGACTGATGGATGCCACATAATCTGATATAGAAACATCAGAAATTTTTTGTTATTACTATCTGTATAAGTAGGCATCCATTTATCTCGTCAGATAAAGTTGATACTCTGTTTGGTTAAAATTCAGTCCTTGGGTACTGAGACTGGAGTGACCTCTCCAGGGTGCTGGCCTGGGTGTATGGAGGCTGTGCGCAGCCCAGACTTTATAGTTTCCTTCTCAACTGTACTGCAAAGATCCAAAAGAATTCAGGGCATTAGATTTGGGGTGGGCTTGTCTGCAAGAGTTGCTGGAAAGTTGTCAGTGTTGACAACCAACTGATTTTGGGGCTCTACTCTGGATAATTGATTCCATTCTTTTTTCAATCACTCTAAGAACTCTTTTTCATTTTGTTTTTCACTCAAGTTCATTCCATGTTAATTCTAGAGGTGGCTTCAAAATTTTGAACTGAGGTGTATATATATATATATATATATATATATATATATAAAATTACTTCAAACATTATTATAGTGGGTACTCTGTATTCAAAAGACAGCCCATTTTTATTTTTTAAACAGTGTGTATTACATCTATCATCTATTAGTGTGGAGAAATCTTAGTAAAGAAAATACCCCCCTGAACACACACATACACAGTATCTATCTTATACAGCTGATATATAGAAAAAGTCACTATCTGTGAAAGATATTAACAGGCATGCTACAGTTGTAAATATGTTTACTTTTCAAGCAAAACTTGTGATATAAAATAAATTTGTTTTGATATTCTGTCAAGTAATTATTTGCAAACAAATTATTTACACTTGTATGATCACATTGATTTGTGTGATCAGTTTGGTTTCAGAAGCAAAAAAGTGGTTTTTCCATATCTTTGGGAAGGATTTACTGAAATATATTTTAAAGGTTGTCATTCAGTATTCAGGGGCTTAAGAAGAATCCTAAACTGATTGTATATCTTTAGTGATGCATTTCTTTTCAGCTGTTTGGCTTGTAGTTGAAATGAACATCAACAAGAAGAAATAATTAAAATAAGAAAATAAACAAGCATATACATCCCAGACTTCAGACGTGTCATTGCCAAAAATAAATATTCAAGTGAATCAGATATTATGCATAGAAAACTGTATGTACAAAAGAGATTTGGTTGGAATAGTTCCAAATATTCATCAGTAAACATTTTTTCTTCAGTATTTTTTTTTTTTTTTAACTCTGGAGTTTATCAACAGTTGTAATGTGTGCTTATGGGAATATGATTTAGTGTGAATTGTGTTTAATGGCCATGTGAATAGATGAACATTTGAGAAATGAAATCAGTCTTGACTTTAAAATAGATGAGGTTATCTCATCAACTGGAAATTGGAAATAAATCATTTGAGATCAGATTTGGAAAAATAATCATTTCTCTTGATTACATTTCAATGTCTGATTGAACTCGACACAAAAATCACCTCCTGCAAAATACAAATGTTAAAAATGCAGCCAGTATGTTCTCAACTATCATCTATAGCAGTATTTCCCAACATGTGTGCTATCACTCCCTTCTGGGCTCTGTTATGTTGAAAGGGGGCACTGAGAGTTTTTATTTCATTGTGTGTGGGGGGACATACCTGGGGGTGAGGCAAGGGGCATTTATTCATTTTTTTTTTTTTTTTTAAATTTTCAAAAATAATTCTATATTGGCTACAAAAGGAAATTTGTGAAAGGTATCTCAAGATGTGGGAAGCTATCAAACTTTTCTTCTTTCTTTTTTTTTTTTTTTTTTTTTTTTTTCAACCCTATATGGCTGAATGTGGTTTGAAAACAGTTACACAGCTTCTTATTAAACAAAAAAAACTGCCTGCAAATTACAAAACACTGAGATCTATGATTAGTTCTAAGCAGCATGGAACCTAGAGTAAGAGCCTTAGTCAGTAAGCACCTTGAGAGGCCTCCTCCCCTGGGCCTTGTACAGGGTGAACCTTACTGCAAAAAGCAAAATAATGTCTTTTAAATATTCCTTTTGTGCAAAGAGACGTCTCATGTTGAGTATCCTAAAAATGTACAAATGAAAATGATGTAGAATTAAATGTTTTTCTTTTGATGAAACTATTATAGCATAACTTCTTGTGATCAATAAAGTGTTAATGATGTTTAAGTTTGTATATTTATACAAAAGTTATTCCATAAAGAAACTAAATCTTGGCTGTTTTAAAAAATCCAGGTTTGAAAAAAATATGGATTCTTTATAAATCATGATGATAGCATTTGTTTTTGCACATAACAACAGTCCAATTACATGTAAATACTCTTTGTAAAGGTATTAGTCCATCTCTTCTCCCAGCTATGGGTTAAATAGTTATCAGTATTTTTAATAAGGATAGACATAAATCTGAATTGATTTGATATATTGCTCATATAAATATATCTTGAAAAGTTTGCCAACATCACTTGGTTAATAAGTTTTATTGTGAAGACATTGCTTGATAGTGTACAATATCACCTTCTTTATGTGCAGTGTCGCTTCAGGACATAAGTGATCATGGCTCTCCACAATTTCCTGTTTTTCATAGCTCTTAATAAATTTTGTCTTTTTGTCAATTCTCCTAAACCTTGTTCTGCCATCCATTTACTCAAACTCACTAAATATATATGCATTGTTTTCTTCTGTCCCTCTTTCCTTCAGTCTGTCCTGTGAGTATCAGATTTTCCATGCCCTCTTTCTTCATTATGTGCCCTAGAAATTTCAACTCTCTCTTCTTGATGTTAAGTATAAGTTTTTGTTTCCATTTTCTCTAAAACCTTGTTGTTGCTCATGATATCCTTAACATCCTTCTGTCAAACCACATTTTACTGTGTCATAATGTTTTTTAAATACCATTGGGGAAAGGTAAAAATTAATTCCCCACCAGCTGTGGGTTAAATAGTAGGGCTTGTACCTACAAAAATCATTGTTATTTTCAAGAAATTGTTAACATCATATTCACTTCCAAAAAAAGAATTTTTCTTACAATTCAAAATGTTTTGCATTTAACCCCCAGAGGGTTAATAAGTCATAAAAAATAAATCAATTTTGTACATGACAAGCCAATTAGGATATTGTGAGTCTAATATAGGAACTTGAGTTTTTAGATTTATACCTTCTTTAAGAAATGTATTTAGCTTAATGATTCCTATTACTTGTCCATTATGGATTTGAAGATTTCAAGTCTTACTGTAATATTAGTGAATTTGATCCCCAGGAATAGAACTTCAAGATTATATATTTAACTAATATGAGACAGATGTAAAAAATCAATCAGGGAAAAGCTTGAAGGAAATTGATAATGTGAACACAGCTGGTCTTGATTGAAAATAGATAAAAGTTCCAAATGCCGGAAACTGATAGTATAAAGCAGTTTTCCTCTGAGAGAAAAAAAATAAAAAATATATCTCCACCTGTCAATCCTGATTTGACATCATTGGCAGCTGCAATTCCTGACATCTTATTTGAGTTTTTGCCTTTTCTATTTGTACTGAACAAAATGATATGAAAGAAATGAGTTTATGATCATGCTAGAATGGAATGTGATTCCTTACACATGTCTGTCTACTCCAAAAAGGGAATGCTGATGTTATGGATCTTTGCAAATAGGATGCAATGGCTTATATCCATTTAGTCAAGATAAGGAAATGTAAGTAGTGTAATGGTTACAGGAAGTGAAATCGGCAAGCAGAGTTCAAATTTTGTCCTAGTCTATTGTCTTCATGTTTGCACTAATACCCTGAGGAAAGGTATGAATCTTTTCTTTTTCCTCCCAGCTATGGGTTGAATAGAAAGATAGACTGGGTTTTGTAGCATTGGATGACAACCAATCTAAAAGAAGGAAAACTAAATTCCAAACTAAGCAACAGGAAACCATCTGCTTTCCTCAGAAGATATGGCAATTTGTAGGTAATAAAGAAAAGGAATATTTAGGTTCATTTATTGTTTAGTTCACACTCCTCCCCTGTCTTTTGATTAGCAGTAGAGGTTTATCCCTTGTTTTCTGCTTAGGATTGGGTTTTTGTTTCCTTGTAAAGTCTACTTCAACTCTATAACATCTACACCTAAAATTTTGAACTTTTTTTACTATTTTTTTACTTTTTTTTTTTACCTCTATTTTAGATTGGTTCACCTATCATCCAGTTCACACTCCTCCTTGATTTTTTGAACAAGAGTAGAGGTTTATCCTGTGTTTCCAGTTCCTTCAAAAGTCTTTCTCTTCTCTTTCACTTCTGGCAGTCCTTTGCATTTTGGTGTCATTATCATTTTGTTTCAGGGTAGTACCTCTTACTTTGTAACCTTCTAACTTGTGTGGCTCTTGGTCCTTTTATTGGATGAACAGTATTGTTAAAAAAAATGTGCAGAGACATGATTACCTATATCTTGAAGGAATATATCATTAAAAAATGCAAAGGATTCTAAAAACAAAGATTAGAAAATGTTTTATAGGTGGGTGGTGGGGTGCAAACAATATTGTTGAGAGTATTATTTATATTATATAATTACACCTGAAAATAAAATAATCAGTTAAAATGTTCCAAATATTTTCATAGGATATTGGTTATCTAGTATATTTAAATACATTATTTTGAACCTGCACTCATTTTCAAATGCAAAAGAAATAACTGGAAAAAATAAAATAATCTTCTTCTTAAAAAAATTACTTCCCACATTTGAAATCCTCTGGAAATTAATCAGATGAAGATGGAATGTGTTACAATATTTAACAAAGAATTCTGATTCATACATATTTCTAAATTGCTTTTATAAAATTTTTCACTTGCATTTATTGAGGTATATAAACTATGAGAGTGCACTGAAAACCAAGAAGCCCTTCCACATCCAAATTCTGTTTGGGCATTTGGTCAGATTTTGGGAAGGGATTCAAGCCAAGAACTTTTCCGCACCCACTTATATGTATTTCATATATATTTGAATCGGAGTTAAAGTTGACTATACAGGTAACATCTTTAATGCTAGTTATAGAAGAGTGGTTCTCCCAAATGCTTATTTGCTT
The DNA here is from genome assembly GCA_903632075.3 of Acanthosepion pharaonis. NCBI lineage: Eukaryota > Metazoa > Mollusca > Cephalopoda > Sepiida > Sepiidae > Acanthosepion > Acanthosepion pharaonis. Next base: position 5,836,199 of record CAHIKZ030001813.1, read on the forward strand.
TGTTGGAATATAAGCATGAGTCATTGTATATTTCTGGTAAAGTTTAGACTAATACATACTGTTATTTTTAATTTATTTTGTTTAAATGTTATTTTTGATGGATACTCATATTTGAGTAGAAGCTCTGTTTTTTAAATTAAACAGTATTTTTTATCCAACTACATCTACCAGTCTGAATATTCAAGAAATCTTGCCATGAAAATATGTGTCCTCTGGCCGGATTTGAAATTGCAACCCTTATGGAGGACTGCGATTGGATCTGACATACCTAACCTAAATTAAAAATAACAATATGTTGGATTTAATCCATTTCCTAAAACTAACACACATGTAAAAATTAAGTGTGAGGTACAGGGCTGGTGCAAGGATCATGTGTCCCCACCCCCGAATCTGTGATACATGCCCCCCCCACTTTATTACATTTAAATTTTCATAAGGTAATAATCATATAAAATACAAATTTTATTGTAACCTAATTATGTACAATAATGGATCATATGCAGTATCGGTGAACAATTCAACTATAAAAATTGAAAATAAATACAATGTATGTAAATGAAAGAGAGACATGTTGTAATAGATCATTTCATCTTAAATAAATCAACAATGTTTTGCAACAATTCTTAGCATCAACTTCTTAAAAATCGAATAATTTTAACGTATTCAACATTATGGATAAAAAATAGTGAATTTTATATAGTGATTTTTGAGATTTTGCAAAACAAATTCATTGATTTGGACAAAAAAAGACTCCAGATTGACATCAAAATCCATGAAAATTGTTCATCCTTTAATACTAATAGTCAGTTGTGTTTAGTTTAATTTGTAATGTATATAAATGTAGGTAGAAAAAGCAAATGTCGATAAAATAGTGAGGGTTATGAAGCACTGCTTGGAGCCCCCAATCACAAGCTTGGACCACCCTCCAGTGTCTGTGTGAGTGGGGTAGGATGCACTGACCCTAGTGAGGTGCTGCCTTCTTATATAGAATGAAGCCATATAGAATATACAGACACTCTGTTTGGCTGGTTTATATAACCTTGTAGATCCCCAGTGGAATAGCAGGTCACAACCTCATCATGCTAGGTGTTGCTGCTGTGGTTTCTGTAGCAAGTAGGTTTTTATGAAGAAATGGATTCATACCTTTCCCAAGGGTATTTGTGTTAAAACAAACACAACAGCTTTGGTTGGAATTTGAAATTGCATTTTTTTTAAGAAGCTGTATGTTTACACACACACACTGTGTTTGTACAATCAGTGCTATGCTGACAATAATTTAACATGGAGGGTGTGTTAGGAACCTGCTGAAAATGATCCTGTTTTACCAATCACATGAAAACACATGCACAAACTTAACAGAATTTACAAAACAGGCCAGGCCCTGTACAGAACAACTTCGTTTGCCATATCTGTACTAAGCATTGTAAGTCATTGGCTGGCTTCAAGTGTCATTGTGGTTTTTCATGAGATCTTAAAACCTAGAACAAACTAGTCAGCAATGGTCATACTTGTTTATTATATATATATATATATATACATATATATACACACACCTACCTTATGTCTTCTATGTAGGAGTTAATGTTCTAGGAAATGTGACTCTTTTGCTTCAAGATTATTACTATGATATATTCATAAAAATTAACAATTCCCCTTAAAAAAAAAAAAAAGATAAAAGCCAAATCCCAAAATTGTTAGTGTTTTTTATTTAACCAAATCTATCTTCACATTTTCTTTTTACCATTTCCTGGACATAAATGGTGCTTTACTTCAAGGGCATTAAATCTGCAGAACATAATTTCTGCCCCCCTCCCCCAAATTCCAGCTTTCCATTCTCATTCTGAATGATTCTTGTCAGCATGATCTAAAAGTCCAATTGTCTTTGTTTTTGTGTGAAAAGCAAAAGATTCTAAAGAAACATTTTTATCTCTTTTTTTTTTTTTTGGTTACGTACCAGTTAAATGTCATTCAAACAGGTGAACTTTCCTCTACATTTTGGATATTTTTTACTTTGATCTTCTTCTTTATAACTTGCTTGATTGCTTGGCATTTCAGGATTATTATTAACCTTTGATGAGTAACTCTTTTCGCTCTATTGTCATTGTGTGACAGTTACAAAAGGAAAAAAAGGTGGGGTGCAGATAAATGGAATGAAGAGGAACTTGGTGTTTTTATCTTTGCGTTGGTACAAACTCTTTGTCAGATTTATTTTCTTAGGTTGAGAAAAGTTTACAAAGTGCAGTTGTAAATTTAATTTGATAGCCTGAAAATATCTGATTGAAATTTATCATTTTTGAATCCACTGATTAAATATTTGTACATGTAGATTTCCAAGATTTTTTTCTTTTTTCAGATGAAATTAGAAAACACATTTTATACATCATTCAATAAAAAGGAAAGAAAAAACGTTTTTAAAGTATTTATAAACCTGCCTTTGAGATAAAGCATGACATTTAACCAATTATATTATAGCAAAACCTGTTCACATGTTAAAATCTCGAGTGCCTACTGTAGTGTAATAGTTATCAATTTGCTGAAATTGTAAATTTGATTTTCATATGTCGTATTGTACTATTTTGATTTTGTGCCAGAATAAGTTATATGAACTTGTAGAGGTGCAGAAAAATCCTTGGTCCAACTAAAGAGCCAATCTCCCCAAAATTCTGATCATTAATTCAGATTTTGGAAAGTGGGTTAGTATCTGAACTTTTTAGCACTCCCTGTGGATGTGCGCGTGCATATCTTTTATGTCATGAAGATTGTGTTTGAGCATGAAACATACTCTCACCACTAGGGGTTGACCTAATTGTCCACACACACACACACACACACACACATATATAATAAATTAATTGATTTAAAATATGGTTTTTTTTCGCTACGCAGTTCTAACCATGTTTCAAAAATGGAAGCTAAAAGCCCCATTTTTGAAACATGGTTAGAACTGTGTAGCGAAAAAAAAACATATTTTAAATCAATTAATTTATAATATTAATGCTCTGTAAATTTACATCGAGCACTATTTTGTAAAAATAAAAATATCTATAAGAACACCGGATTATATATCTTACTGTTCTTTCTTTTTATATATTTTTTTTTTAACATACAACGTGTGTTAGCACGTGTGATACCCTGACTTCATCAGCCGCCGACCAGGGGTGATCTCACGGTTTCGGTGGCTATATATATATATATATATAAAACATGATTCGTATATTCCTTTTCTTATATGCACTAAACACAGACACGCACGTGCAAAAATATGGCATGACAACATGAATTGTAATGTGAAGATGTGATGCTTTAAAAAAGGAACATGGCACATGAAGATTTGATATTTGAAAAATGATGAAACTGAAAAAGCTGAAAGTACTCACATTGGACATTTTATATGTAAATATGTACTGGACTCAGGAAAATGCTTTGAAATATAAAAGAAAATCCTTTGAGAATCTTTGTTGATCTTTAATGAAACTAGTATATATGTATATCTACCTATCTATCTATCTATCTATCTATACACAAAGTGCGATGGATAAATTGTCGTCTAAATTATACAAAAATGAAAATTACATTGACATCTCATTTCAAGACATATTTATCAAAATTACACGAAAATATCTTGAAATACTAAAGAGTAAATTTATTTAAATTTATTTACCATTGTTTCAACCGCATCTTCTGGACAACTTTGGAATCTCTGTATTTCTTCTGAATCGTCTCCTTGTTTAAGTTGATAAATGCTGCCATAATCCTTGCTTTCAGTTCATTTTTGTTGTTACAAGGAGTTTTGTTGGTCCCTTGCTCAGCTGCACCCCACACATAATAATCAAGGGTGTTGCAGTCTGGGGAGCTAGATGGCCAGATGTAAGGGGTAATATGGTCACAGAAATTGTCTGACAGCTATGACTGTGTACTCCTGCTTGTGTGGCATGGTGCAGAGTCCTATTGCCAGACATAGGATCTTCCAGCAGCCACTCTCTTTACTCAGTGCATCACTACCTCCTTCACTATGGACCTGATTGACTTGGAGGGATTATTTTCAATTGTGGCTTCGAACTCACCAATAAATTCAGGAGTTCTTTTCTTATCAGAATGATCAGAGTGAGATTTCCGACTTGCTGTACCTTCATAATCACCATCAGACTCATCCTACCCTTTCTGAATCCTCTTCACTGTTCTCAGACTGACACCCAAACACTCCTAAATGTTTATATTGGAGCTTCGGGTGGAGTGAATTGCGTCATGGTGCTCTTTTTCTCACAGATGATGCCCAACTAAACCTACTATACGGTGCAGTCAACAATATTGAAAACTGACAATGTGCATTCACAAAATTAAAAAATATGGAATGGCGACAATTTACCCATTGCAACCTATACACTCAGCATCTGAAGATTGCATTTGGCATGAAACTCCAAGTAATGCAGGATATGTGTTCATTAATATATATATATATATATATATATATATATATATATATATATATACACTTTATAGCTCTGTTACATAACCTCAAACACTGTTTCCATAACACCAGCACTGCATGCAATTCATATATTCATACACACACACAAACTATTCACCTTTGCCAGAAATAATTTTTCACTTCTTTAAACTAGATTACATATAATAATTTTAAAATGCAAAGCAGAATTTGGTTATTTCTTCTAGTGACAAAATTAATAAATTTCCTTGTTTCTATAAATGAGTAGCTGTCTACCTATACCAGGTATGGGCAACCTTTTTCTTAGCAGTGGTCTTCATGATCTATGGCTCATTACTAAATGGGCTGCAGCTACTAAAAAGATTCAAGTTAACTTTTTTTTAGTAGATACCTCAGCCATTTTCACTACAGAACACCATACATATAAGCATATACCTTTGAAATAGTGGAAAAGTTAATTCTATTTTCTTTGGAAAAAGGTTTTTCTATAATTAAAAAATTGAAGACTTTGTATAATATTATCACTGATGACAGTATCGTTAACACATGTTGCTACATGTGTTTTATTTCTAATTTATTCACTTGAAAATAAAAAATGTTTATTTCTTTAGTGAAAAACTATTTTGTTTCAAAAGTAAAGGATGTTTACATGTATGATCTTCCTTAGTGAAAATTGCCAATGGGTTAAAATGATGAAAACATTTTCATCACATGTTTACAAAATACAATGAAAATTGTATAAATTCTTTATTTATATGGTTATGTGTGAGTAAACAAGTAAGAAAGAAAAATTTTAATGTTATATTTTTATGAAATTAAGTGGGCCATTGAAATAGACCAAATGGGTCACATGCCTGATCAAGACCATGAGAAGGAATAAATACTCTTGTGAAAGAGTACTGAAGAGATAAAAAATATTTAGATTTTCAGCTGTTCTTGGAGATTTATATAAGAATTCTTGCTTAAGTGAATTGTAAGTTTAGATGAACAAATAAATGTAAGGCTAGTTGTTGCAAAATAAAATCCTTACATTTATATTGATAAAGTCCATCAGAGGACGAAATGTGTTGGTAAAGAAAATTTTTTCTTTTGTCTTTATTCATAAAATAGTGTTCAATGTGTAATAATAGTAGTATAATTTATGTTAATAATAAATATCCATTTTTTTTTCACTTCAAACTTAAATTTGCATCATCATGTTCTCCCTTGATGAGGACAAAATATGTCTATTTATTATTAATATATTTTTATGTGGTTAGCAATTTTTCATTTATGTAAGTTTCATAAAAATAGCAAAAGTTCTTTTTTATTTATCCATTCAATACTTCTAATAGTAACCAGAAAAATTATTAAAAGTGTTGAACAGCTAAATAAACATTAATCAAAATGGAACTTTCCTTTCACTGGTTTTTAATGATATATGCATATGTATGTATGACAATGGAAAAAAGTTTTTGTGTGATGCATTTCATCACAGTCTTTTTTCCTCCAATATTGTTCTTGAGATATATATATATATATATATATATTAGGGTGGGAAAATATGAAAAATAGTGATTTTAAAAAGACTACAGAGTTACGGTGAAAGAGCAATAAGAGTAAAAACAAAATGCTTTTGGAATATGAAAATTTGTTGATTTTTTTTTTCTTTTTTTTTTATGTACTTGACAGTATTTTTCATTGTGAAAGATTTTATAATTTAAACCAAATAGCTTCATGTCCTGGGTAAGACGATAAACTATGCCCAACAGCAAGGCCTCTGTGGAACCACCTCTTAATTGCTGGTGTTCCCAGGTCCACCCTGACCCGGTGTGGTAGCACCTGTTAGGGTCCCAGCTATGGGCAAATAGTTAACCCCCAAACCTAGATCTTGTTGTGGGTATGATGATAAACTACATCTGCATCCTGGGTATGGCAATAAACTACATCCGCGTCCTAGGTAAGATGATAAACTATGTCCAACAGCAAGGCCTCTGATAATACATTTTTGAAAAAATAATATTACCAGCTGTACGTTTTTGAAAAAATAATATTACCAGCTATACGTTTTTGAAAAAATAATATTACCAGCTATACGTTTTTGAGAAAATAATATTACCAGCTATACGTTTTTGAGAAAAAAATAATAACAGAAATGGAATTTTGACAAAACAAAAATATTACCAGGAAAAAAAAAATGTTGTCGGCATTAAATGAGCCATTGAGGTTGATATGTTGTAAAACAAACCAAACATAACCAAAGACCTTCAATGCTGTCACATTTCCTGTGGTATTTCTGGTGGAATTATTTGTGATGGCACCATGAAATCTTTTGTGAAAGTGTCATTGAAAGATCTCTTCTGCCAGAAATGCAATCATGTTCATTGAAAACCTCCTATGGGTAGTATCTGGCATTGTAGCTATGGTGAAGAAAAGTAGTGTGGCTGGAAATAGATTGCATGATGGTTGTAATTTCTCTTTAGTCTGACTGGAATAAAAATGTGAACACAATTTCTACAAAACTCATTTTTATCCTATGTCAACCAGAAACCCTTCATTTCAAAACACTGAAAAAGTGATGTGTGGGTGAAAAGCATTATAGTTAGAAAGTTTGGTATCTTGTCGTTTTTACTTGCTTGTATTAGATGACAATAACATTGCTTTCTTACATAGATAAATCTCACACTTGATGGCTCTGTCTTCCTCTGTTTTCTATAACAGCCAACCAGAATATGATTATATGTGGTCTTTTAATGTCATCTTCTGGCTTAATGCCTTCTTTGCCACACACCACAACAATCTTGAAATATTATAGATACACATGCACCAAAAAAGTTATTATTTATTTTGCTCACTTTAGTTTCTTTGATATTTTATGCTTTCCCTCTTTGTCGGTTATCATATCACCAAATCATGGTAGGTTATTGGCCACATTCTTTTTATAATATTAAGTTGTGTGTCACTTGTATCACTGGTCTAATATTATATTTATGTAGGTACTTTCCAAAAAAAGCAATACATAAAGTTCAAAATGCATTTTACAAATGCAAAATCATTCTTTTAAACCTTATTTTAGTTTTAATTTCGAGTTAATAGGTTAAATTTATTTCCATTGAGCAAAATACTTTGCTATTTGAAACCAAATTTAAATTGATTGGAATAATTTTTTTTTTTTTTTTTTTTGAAATTGCTAAAATCAGCTATATTGACAAATCTATCAAGACAACATAATTCTCTTTATTAAAACAATCTATTTATTTGATGAAGATTAAAGTTTAATTAATCTGAATAAAAAATATTACTTAAATACCAGAGAAAGACATTTTTTTTTAACCTTGAGGTGGATGTTTTTATGAGGGGTTGACAGATTTATTAATAGCTGAATGTTCGGCCTTTTTAAGTAAAGGGCACATAACTGTAAAAATTACTTGAATAAAACATGAATGCCTTTTTATATAATTTTTATTTAACTACCCAATAATCTTAAAAATTTAGGAAAATACTCGTAGTAATATTTTATTGAATTTTAGGTACTTTTGCTTTATAGTCTAACTTACCAAGATTCTTGCTGAGGAAATCTTAGAAAATTCATTCATAATTTTAAATTTATTATAGTTACTGCTCTTATTTTCTGATAATGTTGTGTATAGTTGTCCTTATTTACAAAAATTGGTACACACAAAAAATTCAAAATCTTTTTAACATGCTTGGGGTTGCTGAATTTTTTTTTCTTTCTTTTAAGCATTTCACATAGTGCCACTAGTATGTAGAGGCTTACCGAAAGTGAGAGCAGAGACTGGATATTGGGGGATTGAGGAAAGGATAAAAGATAAATAGGGTTCAAGACAAGAGAAGATGACGATTGACATTTTATTTAATTTTTTAACTATTGTAGTTATCAAGGAATCTAGTAAGAAGAAGGGAGTTCCTCTGTCAGGAAGTATGAGAAAAGAAACTGTTGGAATAGAAGTGGCGGTTGCATTTGGCTATTTCAACAGTAAAAGGGTGGGACCTAAATGCCAATCTAGTAGCACACATAAATTCATGTAGTCGGTGCACCAGGGAAAAAAGCTTGTCAGAGCAGTTGCCATGAAGCTATTTGTAGAAAAAGCAGAGGGAAACCACATCATGTCTGTGAGAAAGTGTCTGAAGTCGAGATGCCAAGTCAGGATCGATTACATTGCAGATCCTTCTTTGGATTTTGCTGAGAACTCTGAGATGAACAGCAGGGACACTAGACCAAATATTGCAACAATATTCAATGCACAGACGAATGGTATTTTTGTAGATGTGCAAGATGGACTCTGATGAGAAAAACTTTCTGGCATGACACAGTGAACCACCTTTCCTTGAAATAGATGCAGCTATTGATTCAATGTAGTTGTTCTACTTCAATTCAGTTGAAAATGTGAGGCCAAAGTGGTGTGGTGAAATGCACTCCTGAAGTTGAGCGTCAACTATGTTGATGGTGGGCAGGGAAATTTCTCTCAATTAGAGCAGTTTAGTTTTAGAGGCATTGAAATTTACAAGCCATTTCCTATCCCAGTTAGCCACTGATTGGAGGTCCTTTTCAAGAGCAGCAGCCAGGTTAACTTTTTCAGCACTGATGGAGTTACTATGGCGATGGAGTAAATGGTAGTGTCATCTGCATAGATGCCTACATGGGAACTGATGACATCAGGAATATTATTGATAAAGATCAGAAACTGTGTAAAAACCCAGGATAGAACCTTGGAGAACACTCACATTCATGTGAAAGGATCTGGAAGAAAGCCTGTTCAGAATGACCTTCATTTCATGATTTGATAGGAATGATTGGATCACATCAAATAATTGTCCTGTAATACCATAGCTCTGAAGCTTACATAGAAGACCAGCATGCTAAACCCTGTCAAACACCTTTGATTGTAGTAATTTTTTCTTTTGATTAGCAAATAGTTTTTACTTAATGACAATATCACCTATCCACTACAAATTAATACAAAATGTTAAAAGATTTAAAACTTTATAAATTATACCAAATTTAAAAGAAATGAAAACCATTTTTATAAAAAAATGTTTTTTTTTTTCACATCTGTTACCCCACCACCACCACTTACTTAATTTTATCAAAGTTTGAGAAATTAAAATTTCACCCACTTCACATATATATTATTTAATAGTGGGATTCTTTGGGGAATTTAAATTATTAATTTGGTTTTTGTCAAACAGAAACACTATTTACTGAAAATCTGCTCTGAATCATAAAATAAAAAATTCAATAAAACTATGACATTATTTATTTAGAAAAACTTTTATTTGTTTATATAAATAACATGTATTAAGGAAAAAAATTTTTGATGAATAATTAACTTTTACAAGAATTGTTTTCACTTTTTTTAAATTTTAATTAGAAAAATTTTATTAAGCTTTCAATCTTTTAAAAGTCTGTATTAATTTTAGCCTTTTAGAGCAACATTAGATAAACATCAATCTGTCACTAAGCTAACATATCAACAGCTTAAATAAGCAGCTTAAATAAGCAGCAGTGTTTAAAAAATGCATTTCTGCAATATTTTAAACTTAAAGTAAATAATATTTGTTTCAAATCAGATCAATTATACTTTAAACCAGCTAATAGTCTTCAAAATTTCAGAAATGTATATTTTATTTTTGGAAGATTTTTTAATAAAGAGAATTACATTGAAATGAAAGGCAACTAAAAAGGGTGCTAATGAGCTACTTTAGCAAAAAAAAAAAAAAAAGAAATTCTTTTCAGTCAGTTTAAATTAGTTTTAAATTAGTTTTTGAAATACAGCAAAATTCATTTTGAATCTTAGATATCACGATTTCTGTGGAGGTACCTACTTTAACCTCGTCTTCCAATATTTCTTGATTCTTTCAATCACAAGTTAGCAAAAACTTTCAGCTTTCTTTTCTCATGGGAGAACATATATTTCCAAAGTTACTTTAAGTATAACAGTGTGTCTGTGAAATACATAGAAATCAATACTTAATAGTAATTGTTAGTTTCTGTGTCCACTGTGTCATATATATGAAATGCTTGGCAGATAAAAATATTTTGGACTGTCTGCAATAGCTTAATTCTGTAAATATTAATACTCAAAAACAGTAGGCAAGAAGGAATAAAAGAATTTACAAAAAAAAGTATTAAGAAAAGGTAATAAACTTTGGTATAGTGGTATTTAGAGATCTAATCTTGCAAGCCATTAATACTAAATTTGATCATGGTTGCAACATTAATCAATCAGAGTTGACATCATCCAAGCAAGCATTAATCTACAAGCAAAATGAACAATATTTCTGTGATTTTGTTATCAAACTAAGCATTTTTTACAAATTCCCTTGTGCTAAAAAATACCACTTTGGACTAATATTGAATTTACAGATTGGATATTGCTAAAAAATTTAAACTTATTGGTGATCCTTAGCCTTGTCATCTGATATCAGATTTAATCTATTTTATGTGCTGTCAAGCTTTCTCTTCAAGATATCCGTCTTTGAAACAAATGATAATGTTGGAAGATATATATACTTAGAATAAATCCTAACAGTTGGAATTGTTTGACTATAACCTTGAATTGAGTCAGCAGGTAGCCAATATTGTTTTGGACAATTGATCCTCTTCATATAGTTGCTTTTGCTATCATAACCTTATAGCCAATCTATTATTTAGCCCCCATCAGATGTAGTCTGTGAAAAACAAAACAAATATTTTACTTCTTAATTTTTTTTTTTTTTGGTTAAATAATAAATACTAAATATCACAGGATAATTTACTGATCGCATTCACCAAACTGGATTTTTCCTACCGTTAATTCACAAACATTCTTTTGTTATAAAATCACTGATTGGTTAATTTTTCATCCAATCAGATATTTTTCATGTTCTTTCAAAATTTATCCCGTGTTTATGCTGGGAGCCTACCGGTAATAATAAAACCCGGATTTGTTCCCAAATTGGACAGTAGAGTTGAAGACAGTTGAACTCAACAACTCACATGTGTCTACACAGACTATTCATTCTACTCACTCCGCACACACACACACACACACAGATACAGAACTTGAATATCATTCACCATCAGTTCTTTGTGAACAAGCCAAGTTGCAACAGCTCTGTTAGTTATACAATAATACACAACTGAATTTACTGTATGTTCTTCTGAATACACATTTTATTTCAATACAGAACTTTGAACATTCTATTCAGAAAACTTGCTTTATTACATTTCACCTTATTCAACTAACAGATAAAGGGAAACTACTTTTTTTTTCCTTATTAATTACAAAATTTGCTTTGTATTTGTTGATTTTAATATATATTTTATTGTTGAACAAAAATCGGTTTTCCATTGTTTTTCCTTGATTTAAAAATGTATAAATGTTAAATGCTCTTCAACACGCAGCCACATTAATCTTGTCAACACAACCAGCATTTACAGCCTCACTAGTTTAAGTGTTTCTGCTGTGATATCTGTAACAATTAGTTTTTATAGGGTTGATTTTTCAGTTTCATGTCCAACCAGTTTTGAATACAGTTGTCCTTTTCCACCTAAGGCAAGATGGTCCTGTCTGTCCTACTATTTAAACCATATCTGGGGGTGGAGAAGAGATGTAGTCATGTTTCTCAAGGGTATCTCTACAAAAATTAACACAACAAACTCTACTGGAATTTGAACTTAGCACACCTGACTTCACTTTCTGTGATGATAACCACTATGCTTTGTGAAGATTTGGAGAATGGTTTGGCCAAAATGTTTTAACAAGAACACGTATATGAAGAAATGTTCAATTTTTAAAAAATTTTCTGGCTTAAAAACAATAATAGCTCATGATTTCTTTTGTCAAAACATTAATGCATGATTCATTGAAACAAAACAAAAAATTGTAAATCATGTATGTTTAAATCCATATTTTCATGTGTCTATATATATATATATATATATATATATATATATATATAAGGATACTAAAACATGTTAAAAGTTGCTACATAATGGCAATTATGTTTCAACACTATAAATGTGTCTTGGACGATATCAATATTTGTAGTGTTGAAACATAATTGCCATTATGTAGCAATTTTTAACATGTTTTAATATCCTAAAATATATATATTTATGCTTTTGAAATTACCTCAATCTTTCACTCACCAGTAGTTTAACGTCACTCGAGGTGAGGAGACACATTTATTGTGTCAAATCATATTTGCAGTGATTTTTATCATGTTTTAATATCCTAAAATAAATAATATTTAGCTCTACTCTGTATTGAGTCCTATTTTAAATTAAATGTTATGTAATAACTATATGCATTTTTATTTGGACCAGAATGCTAGTTTTGTTTGTTGTTATATCCACAAGAGACACAAGGCCTAATGGATTAAGCTTAAAGACTATCTGGTTCCATGAAAGTTGTGAATTCAATCAAATCATAGATGGACAAAACAGACAACACAAAGGTGAATAGGACTGGTCAGTATTAACTGATAAAGTATAGAAAACGGAATGATGGCAATCTACCTCTCTGGACTAAATAAATGGTTCAAATTTTGAAAAAAGTACAACCAAAGACACCTAAAGAAGGCCAAAGATTACAATGGCTGGTATGTGAGTATAACAACCAACATTAGTTAGTATGTTGGTCTGAATATCAAGGCATAATAATAATGCTTTTCTTATTTATAAATTTAGATTGGAAGCATTTAACAAAGAATAGAAATCAGTACTTTATTTTGTCAGGCTATATACCACCTAGTAACCTAACAGTTTCACTTTTATCTCTAAACATACATTAAGAATCATTTGCATTGGTACACTATTCTCTTCATCTTTGTTGTTATTATCACATTTTGATGTTGTGTCCTCTGGCCACATTCATGTGCTTTTTAATGTGGATAACCTTAATAGAATTTCCTGGATTGCTAAGCACCTCTTGAAGGCTGGAGAACAAAAGGGTCAAAACACTGGGGTAATAATGAAGATGAGGACAGTGTAAATATTGCATATTAAGAAATATATTGCTTGTGTAGTTAACAGTTGTTTTTATTTCTTTTCTGCTTCTGTCTGGGCAGGGCAAGTAATTATAGGCATTTGGCTTGCTCATTCACATTTTTTTTTTGTGTCACAAATCGTCGCATATCCATAACAAGACCTTGGATTTCTGGCTATTAGATGATAGGACAACACATGGAGAATCTCTTTTTTTTTTTCTTCTAAACCCCCTCCCCACCCCCAAGTGTCTTATAAGGTGAAGTGGATATCAAATCTTCAGTTGGAATTTGACCTTGTCTTACCAATCCTGTTTTTCAAACTGATAACCATTATTCAACCTAGCACCTCATCTTGAAAAAAAAAAAAAAAAAATTCATATTTGACAAAATGTAAAGAGAAATTTATAAGTTAGTTTTGACTTTAAATTTTAAAAAAATGTTTTATTTCAGATTTTCTTGGATGTAAAGTGGTAATTTTGAGCATTGAAATTTGGTAATATTGTAGCTACATTTTGATCTAGATCCATTCTGTTCAGATGGAAAAATTTTGAATTGCATGAAAAACATAATTTTGACTTTGATAAGGTCAATAGGAATGAATATTTATCCAAGAAGTTGCCATGTTCCTTCATCTTTGTAGAAAAATTTGATATCTAAATACTGGCTTATAAGTAGCTCATAACTTTGGGTGTTCAACATATTTCTGAATATGATTTCTTCTATTAGCCTTACCTTGAGATATTCAATACATTCAGTTTTTGCATTCTCATCATTTACATTACCCTATGAACAGGTGCATTCTATATCTCGCTTCCACCATCACTGTTTTCCTTTCTTGTACCTGGCCTTGTCTTTCAGAGTTTTATCAGATTTTGGTATGCCATCACATTTTGTTTCCAGATGTGCTCTGGAAGTAATTGTGTATTTTAAAGATTCTCCTAACCACTCAACATTTTTTTTTTTATCTTTCTTCCTGTCTGATTTTAGGATGTTGTAGGTAGGCACAAAAAAGAATAATAATCAGAAAATAGATAAAACAAATTTTTTCTCTTATAAAAATATCAATATCAAGTTGTAATAGGTAGACATAAATTTAAAATCATGATTTGAAAATTGTTCTATCTTTGGAGGAGCACTTAAAATCTACATTTTTACATTATTAGCTCCTTCATGTTCTGATATATAAAATGAATACTTATTGGAATCTAAAGTTTTAGTTGCTGAATAATAGCAATATTTATATGCATAGTTAGTATGAAGGATGGTTTGTTCTGTTCAGATATAAGCAAATGACAGCGATATGTATGAATTATTCATAATTTTGAAATTTCCCGTTAATAGCCATGTTGCAAGTTTGAAGTTTTCAAATGAGTCCTAATTGGACGAATAAAGAGAAATTGCCAAAATAATTGACAGGTACCACTGAACTGTGAGAAAGTTCATTAAAGATACTGGATGATGATTGGATAATAAATGCAAGTTGAGGATTTTATCACACCAATCACTGTCCTATATCAAGTGAGAAATTATAACAAAAAAAATCATGTCTTTGTCAAGCTATTAAGCTTTAGGCAATTGTGGAAATGAGGAACTGTTGAAAAGTAAAAAGTTTGGGGGTCAAAACTATAAAAATGGATGCCCCAGAGTCTGTTTTGTATGAAGAAATATAACAGCTCAGTGGATTATTGATTTCTAAAATTAGTTTCAAAATATGTAGAGCTGTGAGAAAGTTCATTAAAGATCCTGGATGATGATTGGATAATAAATGCAAGTTGTGGATTTTATCACACCAATCACTGTCCTATATCAAGTGAGAAATTATAACAAAAAAAAAAAGAAATTTTGTCTTTGTCAAAATAAGTAGTATGTTTGTCCCATTAATGGTGTCTTTATAACATTGTTGCCATTACAATGGCATTTTTCAGTTTTCTCATTCAAAATATTTGTGCACATTTTACAATTACAGTTTTTAATGCAAATATATTTCTTGTACTTTCATTAATATAGCTAATAATGTGCAACTTGGAAAATCCAGTAAATTTAATAAAACTGTTGCCACATTGTAAGAGTGATATTTAGACAACAATAATTTGTACATATGTAAACCATCCAGCTCGTTAATAGTGCAAATATTTCTGTTAATCATTTCATTTTGGAAGGACATTGGTGATCATGATTAGCTATAATTTCCTGCTCTTTGAAGGTCTTAATAATTTTTTCTTTTTGTTATCTTTCCTCAAGCTCATTATGTAGCTTATATGCTGTTTTCCTCTGTTCCTCTTGCCTTCAGTCCATCTTGTGAGTATCAAATTTTCCAAGCTCTCATTCTTCTTTATGTGCCCCAGAAATTTCAACTCTCCCTTTCTGATGTTAAGTATAAGTGTCCATTTTCCATTATCTCTAAAACTTTGTCATTGCTCAAGTGTATTCTTCATCTATGTGGAGATTGCCTTGTATTCACTGCTATATAGGAGAACTGATATTACATAACACAACATTACACTTTTCTTTGTTTCTAATAAAATTTTCCTGTTTCTTAATACTTTTCTTACCTCTTTTGCTATCGCAATGCAGCTTCAGATTTTGGTTTTGCATTTTCCATCCTTGGTTAGAACATTTCCCAGATATTTAAATTGTTGAACTTGTTTGATTTTATCTCCAATTTGTAATTTGTCGGGTATTTTCTTTTTCTAATAACCATGAGGTTTAGTCCTTTCTTCTTGCTTTCCTTCCCTACCTTCTGTAGGAGATCTTGTAGTTTCCTTTCTGTGTCTGCTATCAAAACTGTCATTAACAAAATCACAAATTTAAAACTCTCATGCACATCTACATGACATAGCAATTGTCTAGACAAGATGGTCTTCAAGTCAGCAAATATTTTTGTAATATTTGACACGTGCGAACAAAAATTACAAATAGCTATTACAATTACTACTAGGACTACTTTATTTTAACCCCTTTTGTCAGTAGGTGAGCAACACACCCTTCATCTCTACTGCTTTGCTTAACCCTCTCTTTTGCTCAGGGACAATGATGCCTAACTTCTATCTCCACCGGCGGACATCACATAAAATTTTTTTGACCAAAACGAAAAATATGACTTTTGTCTAACAAGTTTGAAACACAGCTCATTTTTTCAAGGATACCACTCAGAATTCACAAATAAGCTTATGTGGACCATACAAGAAAATATCACTGAAACACAGATTGTCAACTTCTCACTCCACTACACAGAAAAATACAGTCTCTCCTAGACTTAATAAAAGAAGACGTGAACAAGAATGACTAAGACATCTGCAAGTACAATTTTATGATACAAGGAGATAGTTGCACCTCAGAGAAAAATCAACAATAATACCTGATGTCTTCAAATATTCTCATAAAACATGCTTTGACAATTGGTATCAATTTCACCAGCATCACCTCAACAACTTTCCAAATCAAAGCCTTTTCTGACTGTTAATTTTTTTGTATTGTCAAGATGAATCCATACATAGCAAAGCAAACAGGCCTTCAAAACAAAAATCAACTCATTGGAAAATAACCACAAATGTTTAACAGCTATATCAATTGCTGATCTCTCTCTCTCTTCAATGTAAAAGAAACAAAAAAAAACAAAAACTCTTCAGATATATTTTCTAGAATGTGCTACATTCTGACTCACTAGAAATTCTACAACACCCTGATGATACAATGCTTCAAACATATACATTTTTGTCAATATGTTTAAACACACATATCTCAACTACACCATTCGACTCTTTCTTTTCAGCCTATGTGGGACAGAGTACAACAGAATATACTCAAACTTTATAAACATATTAGTAGAATAAAATTCTCCCAATCTAGAAGAGGTCCAGTAGGTTACCCCACTTGTCTCTGTCAAAAGTGCTTGCTAGGGGGCAAACTTTAAGCCTATAAATAGGCAATATTATTTTCTCTCTTTCTCTTCTTGGTCTTTTTAATACTAGCTTTCAGATATAGTCATATGTAGATAGAAATGCTGCCACTGAGACTTGTTTGACTTTTGTACTCTCTCACACATACATAGGTGTCTATCACACACGCTTTTTACACACACACAAGCACATTCTATTTATAACTTGTTTTTTTTATGTTTTTTCCTTTTGTTACATTGTCTACACCTATAATTCCTTTTGTTAATGTGTTGTTGTTTGTTCTATGTTTATTGTTACAATTTTTTACCTGGACTCACTTTGAGCCTGCAATATTGTTTGTGGGATAAATGTCCCAGGAGACCATAAATATTTACTATCCAAAGTGTTGATTTCCACAGTGGTGATTAATATTTACCCAAACATACCAGCATCCTGCAACAAATTCACCTCTTCTCCACACCAGCTATGAGTTAATTAGTAAGACTTGTATCACTAAAACATTATCTGAAAAAAAATTCTTATAATCTAAAAGTATTTTCTGCCTTTAAAAGCAATGGTTTCATAAGCCAAGAAAATGAATTGATACACATATTCAAATAAAAACTTGTGAATTTTATAATTGCTTAAATACATAGCGCAAAGGATATGAATGACTTTTGTCCAGCACTAGATACCTGGCTTGACCCTTAGACTTTGTCTTACCTCATAATGTATGTCAATAATGAAGACAAGCTCTTTGTAAGAAGAATTGAGTGTACTTTGGAAGTAGGTTGTCATCAAGGGCTGAAGGGAATATTTTTGATGGTTGCACTTGGTATTCTGATAGTCAATTCAGTTATTTTAGTACTATAAATAAAGTAGAAATCATTAAAAAAAAACCCCCCAAAACAGTTAATGTTGTTATGCATCTGAAGCCTACCATAACACCTGACTATATTGATAATAAAAATAGATTGGAAAGTTTACTACTAGTTTTTCTACCCTTTATATTCTTTGCTTCTCTCTGTTGATATTGACCCATGAAATATGATATTGACACCATTTGTTATTATTTGTTTTTTTTTTTTTTTTTTTTGATGTGGTTGTGTGAATGGTACAAATATATGTTGGCATTTGATGGCAATATAATGTATGCTCTCCTTGCAGAATGATTTCATAGTGAATAGGGTGCATGATTCCATACATCTTAGAGATGATTTACTTCAGTTGTCTACACTGAAGCTAAGCTATTTCATTGTGGTCGACTTCTGTATATGAGATCTATTCTTATCTCATACTCTTGGCTGACAACAAGGTCTTCTCAACTGTTCTGATGATATTTGTTATGTTTCTGCTTGGAAATCTTACTAACATAAAGAAATGTAAAGCTCATGTGATTCAACTTGGAAAACAAACAAAAGAAAAATAGAAATTCTCAGTTGTCAAGCTTTAGTAATATTTTGAGTATTTTAAAAGTCAGTGTTTGTTTGAAAGATCTTCATTTGTTGACAACTTTCTGAAAATCAAATATTTCACTTTGAAAATTAGTACTGGCAGACATTTGCAGGAAGCATTTCAAATATACTATTGTGATTTTGTAGGCTTCATTATTTTCTTTGTACCTGCCATTAAAGAAAACAGTAAATGTATTGAAAATAAAGGGTTTTACTATAGAAAAAAACATAAAACAAATTTGTTTTCTTGATGGCCAATTTACAAAAAAATTAAAAGAAAACAAAGCAAAATACTTTTTGTTAGTAAGAAATAAGACGATATGTGATTATTTAACTTTTTTTTTGCTGTTGTTATATATATATATATATATATATATATATATATATATATATATATATAGTTTTAAGGTGTGCTATATTTATAGGAGAAAGTGATCAATATCAGAGATAGAGCATATGTAAATATAAAAGTGAACATTGAAGTCAACACTCAGAGGCAACAGGCTGTTTCATGGTAGACATAATCGTCAGCCCACATGTTGGATTTTTTCCTCGACTATTTATATATACAGGTCAGTGCTGCATTGTGGGTAGTCCATTTTGGCAGTTATTTTGGCAGGAGTGGTTTATTTATTTATTTGGATTAATTTATTTTGTTTTTTATTTATTTTTATTTTATATATTTATTTATTCTTTTCAGTTTTCATTGTTGTATTGACATAGTAAAAAAAGTTTGAGACTTGTTTAGATCGTTTATTTAATAGTTTGCTTTGGTCTAGGAAGCTAAAGCTATTTTTTTTTTTTTTCATCCAATTTTTGGATTGATTACTGTAGTCTATTCTAACTTATTTTGATGGGGGGGCAGTTTTTAATTTGTTTATTATTTTATTTATTCATTTGGATTGATTATTGTTAGTTTTTGCTTATTTATTTTTTATTTTTATAAATTCTAATGGTTATTTTAGTGGGAGCGGTTTGTTAATTTGTTTATTTATTTGGATTAATTTATTTTGTTTTTTCTTATTTATTTACTTATTTTTTTTATATTTTTATTTACTCTTTTTGGTTTAAGTAATGTAATTTTTTTTTTATCATTTATATAGCAGTTAAAGCTATTTTTTTTGTACCTCTAAGGAAATTTAAAAAAAATTTTTTTTTTTTTTTTTACTTTTACACATTTGTTTCTGATAATGAAAATACATTTCCATATTAAAAATTATTTACCTTAAAACATAAATCAGCCATTATCTGGCAGATCATGACCTCAGCTGAATGGGCCCCATCTACCTTGAGACTATTTAAGTTATCTTTTTTATTTTTTCAATCCTGAGTTGACTCTCAAAATTGAGATGTTTAAATAAATCATATTTCTCATTTTTTATTGAAACAAGTATATTTATTGATAAATTGTTATTAATTAGAGATAAACCTTTTGTACTAGACTGGTTACTCATTACCAATGAATTCTATAGAATTAAACAATTTACAGCCATTTTGTTTTATTTTCATAAGATAAATGCATAAGTTCCAATAATATTTAACAACCTTGCCATTAATATCTGTCTGTTTGTATAGTGACTAGAGCATCAGGTAACAGGATAGTTAATTGTTTTCCCCTTAAGTTTTTTGTACGAAAGACAAATTTATGGTAAATTTTAGTAAATATTGTCCACTTTTGTAGTGTTTGCAAAATTTGTAGTAATTGAGCTATATTCTGTTGAGATAATTGATTTATCTTCCCTTGACCAATTACATGGTTGGTGAAGAGAAAGATTGAGAATGGTGGCACGAGTAGATAATCTACATAGCAGCAGTATTAGCCAATCAGGATCCACCTTGAGGTGAGCTGGTGGCAGGAGCTGGCTATGTAAGCTCAGTGTTTAGAAGACCTCAGGGATGAAAACTTGGACAGCAGAATATATTCTAGTTGAAACTAACAATTAGTAACAGAGTAAACAAGATGGCATACAGCATGAAGATTCCACCACAGTTCAGAGAGAAAAAGAATGATTATGAAACCTGGAGAAAGGATTTACAACTGTGGACTATGTATACAGACTTGCCAAAGGAGAAATGGGCTATTGCAGTTCATCTGAGTTTGACAGAAAGAATTTGGCATCATTAGAGTTGGCTATTTCAGAAATAATCATGGGAATGGTAAGCTCAGTGTTTAGAAGACGTTGGGGATGACAACCTGGGTAGAGGAATCTATACAAGAGGAAATTAACAATTGTTCTTAAATTAAAGTGCCATTTGCATTTAGATGTGACTTGGCTGTCAACTGTCGATGCAAACTTATTTCTGATGTATGAATGATGTCATAATCATCAGAGGATTGGATTAAAAACATAATCTATTTAAGAATTGGTTAACTTAAAAAAAATCCTTAGAAATGAAAACTTGAATTGTCATTTTCTTTGTTAGATAACCTATTTATTCTGGCTTGTACTTGTAAAATCCTTTGTAGCTGTTGAGGTTATGCATGAGAATGTCAAGAGAAAATGAAATATTAAACAGACAAAAAGTAACATGAATACTATATGACAACTGAGGAAAGAAGTTTTAAAAGCTTTGCACTGCCATCTTTATATTTTTAATGAAATAAAATGATGAAGGATGTAACACGTTTTTTTTGTGTTATGGAAGTGAAGTAAAACTAGCATCATAAAAAACAGTAATAATCAGTCAGAAAATGTCTGATAGACTATCAACATTGCATAACTAACGACTCATCTGGCATCTTTTGTTTGGAACAGAAGCAGATTATTGCTTGAAAACATTAAATAATCTCTTGCCACATTTTAGCTAAACTTTGAAGGATAATTTCTTTAACACCCTGGTAGCTAGTTTAAAAAAAATATTCTTATAATACTTGGTAGCCATTAAGCAAGCATACTCTCAATGTGTCAAAATGAACTGTATAAAGTTGTAAAAATAGGTAAAATAAAACTTATTTTCAGTATTAACTTTATTGAAAATCACTATGAAACAGAACTGTAAATGACTTCTATCTTTCAGGCAACTTTATCATTTGATTCTCTCAGAAAAAAATAACTACTCTTGATGAATTTTGCTGTGTTCTAAAGAATTCTCCTTTTTATTAATGAGTTCTGTAGAGACAGGAATAAGTGGCAATTCAAGGATACAATATTTGTTGAATACAGCAGATGAGTTAAAACTTCCCAACAAAGCTACAATATTTGGTCATAAAATAAACATGCAATTTAGAATTATCCTAATGGAATATTAATTTCTATAGAATTAACTAACTCTGGACCATTTGTATTGATTGCTACCTTTACATGGGATCAGGACCTGTTGGGAAAAATGTTTTCTGGACTGAGATGCATAATAGAGGAGTCCTTTCCAAATCCATTGTACTTACAAAATCATTGAATTGATACCAACATTTTGCCAATTTATAGATGGTTTGTTTTGTTTGCCTAACATTCTCTTACCTTCCACATTGTTGTAAAATTTCCATTTTTCATTGCCTGTCACAATTTGTTTCAAATAAATAAATATTTTTGTCTACTTTCATGAATACCAGATATCAAAGTGTCAAACCAAGCTGGAGAAAAGCATTTTTTTTCACTATTTGATTTCACTATTTTCAGTATTTTTTCCCCGTTTCCAATGTTGTATTCTAATGATTATTCTCTTTTAATTTTTTGGTTTGGCTACTTATCAATCCTAAGGGTCTATCCAAGTGTGGAGCATCATTTATTGAGAAAACACTAGCACAAAACTTTGCAAACTTCTTTTGACACATTCAGTCATTTGCAGTACCTCCTCCATAAAGTATTAAAAAAATACTTTTTTTGGTGTTTGAGTTGAATTTATAACTTTTTTTAGAATAAAAAAAAAGCATAATATTCTGAAAATTTTATTTTCCTCCAATTTAAATGATAGGGTTAAAAAAAACAAAAAAAAAACAAACAAAAATGTTCCAATTTTGACCTTACTTAAAAATTGTTCCTATCAGTTGTCCCAGTACAGTCAGAACCAGACAATTGTTTAATGTAGTTAAAACTAAATACTCTTAAATCAATCTAAGAATATCAAGATTTTTTGAGCAAAAAAAGAAACAAAAAGCCAAACTTTCCATGTAAGGAAACAGATACTTTTACCATATTAGATAGAGTAATTTTGGTATTTAGAATAGAGACTTGAATTTGAAGTCAAAACATTTGTACTGTAGAGTGATATAAATGTTTTCTGATCTTTATCCAAATAAGACCATTTAACACTTTCACTGCTGCATTGTTGTAACATTGCTGATTGGCTGTGCTTGTCTGTTTTGGGGAAAAACAGGAAATTGCCATTTACTGATGTTGATTGGGTGCCGTCAATTTGGTTTTGATTGTCTATTCTCTAGTAGATTCAAAACTGATATTTCAGTATCTTAAAATATATATATCCATCAATGGCAGGCAATATCAGTTTTGTAAAAGTGTATAAGTACTTTCAAAATGGTGCAAGTGTTAATTGTGGCATTTGTTAGACAAACTGTGGTGCATATTTCCAATAAGGAACATTTTTGATTCAGGATCTGCTTACCCTTCTTTTATTTTTAATTTTTTTATAATTATGAACAAAGAAGAAAGTTTTCTTCTTACTAACTTTTATGACATTTATATTTCACTTCAAATCCTTTTCATGCTTTTCACCCCCTAAAAGAAGTTCAAATGAAACATAATTGATGAAGCTACATTTTCACCTGATTGATTTTTTTTGCCTGTCATATTTTATTGTGAACCTTACCCGATTTTTATTTTTTATTTTTTATTTTTCCAGTGTTATCACAAACACTCAAGAGTGGAAGCACTTCAAACAGCTTTATAATGTTGCAACACCATTTGAAGAAGACATGTTTGCTGCTTCCAGTGCCGAAAGCAAATTCCCAGAAATCTTCATGAGGCCAAAAGAAATGATCTATGTCCCATTTAAGCTTTTCAGCCTCTCTTCCAACCATTCTCAGCAACCTCAGGTCAGTTCCTTTTTTGTATTAAATTTATTTTACCGATACAAGGAAGTTGTGTGAAAGACTATTAACATCATTTTGTTTTTGTTGTTGCAATGTTTCAACTGGCCCATTCTTCACCATTCCTCAAGGGCACAATTCATATAGAAAAAAAAAAAAAGTGGAATATTTTTTCTTCCCACTTCTTGTCATGTCTGCTAATCAGTTCTGGTAATAGATGAAAAAATGCGATCAATAAACCAAACATCTCTTAAAATTTCTGTCTGATTTACTGGGTTGAGGAATTATCATTATTTAAGATACTGAAATATCAGTTTTGAATCTACTAGAGAATAGACAATCAAAACCAATATCAATTATTGTCCTTATCTTTATTATCACAACATTTTGGCCATTGTGCTCTTCAGCCTTCATCAGGTGATTATTGACCCTGGTAATCTTCAGGGAGTTTTAAACTGAACCCTTTATTTAATCTATGGGGCTAGATTGTTCTCATTCCACTATCCATGTCTAGGGATATCTCATCTTTTTCTTATTTAGTTTTGCTTAGTTATTGCTCACCTTGTTTTCACTGAGTCTAAGCCTATCTGACCCAGGAATTGAACTCACAATTACTATATCATCAAATTCATGAACCAAAATTTTAATCCAGTAGGCTATTTTCTAATGGATAGACTAAATAACATGTTCAGTTTAAAATTCCCTGAAAGTTACCCAGGCTGGCCAAATGTCTGAAGAAGACTGGTTGGCACAAGGGCTGAAACATGATAACAACAACAAAGATGAAGACAATAGTCTGAATGTAAATCATGTAAATAACTCTTGAAATGATAATGATTCCTCTCAAAATTGCAGGAAACTCTGCTAGCCTTTAAAAATATGAAAGAATGGAAATTACTTTGTAAGCATGCTATGAGGTAATTAATATTTTAGTCTTATTTATTTTGTTAATAAATATCCAGTCTATATAATATGCCACATTGATTTATATATTTTTGTCTGTAACTTTCTTGCTGTAATAAATCAGATACTTAAAATAGCAAGTGAATCCTGCTCTAATTTGAACATCTAACCTGGAGGTAATCAGTCAAGGAACACATCCACTATACCAGCAGGATGGTAAAACTAACTTGGAAATACTTAGGGAGACGGCTGAAGAATGGCACTTGATTCTAGTTGGAGCATACAGATATTGCACTGATTCAAAGCAGAGGGTTAAGAGTGACACTTTGATTTTAGGTAAAGAGCAGCGGTACTACACTGATCCTAAGCAGAAATGCTTATCCATTAGTTAATAATGTTGGCTGTGTAGTATGTATATTTTTAAATACTTACATGGGTAAATTAATGTCAAAATAATTAATCATTTAAGAGTACACATGAAGAAGACCAGAGCTCTAACTAACTGATATGTTTGTTTAAGAGGAATGTGATGAGATACTTTACCAATGAGTGATTGCTGTTTTATATTTGGGGATTGAGTAATCATCCTGAGCACTGCAACATACACTATTTAAAACATTTTGAATTTTAGAGGAATGAAGGCTTTGGTTAAAATCTATATTAGTTAGCCAACATGGACACATTGAAGAGAATTAAGAAATGTGCATAGTTTATTCAAGCAGATAAGAATCAAACCTTATCTGTATTCAACACTAGGTCAACTCTGTCCTGGGTATGACAATAAACTACATCCGCGTCCTGGGTAAGATGATAAACTACATCCGACAGCAAGGCTTCTGATCAGGAGGCTTTGAGGAGCATGGAACTACCTCTTAATTACTGTTGTTCCCAAGTCCAACCTGACCTGGGGTGGTAGCACCTATCAGGGTCCCAGCTATGGGCAAATAGTTAACCCCCCCCCCCCCCGCACATAGGGATCAAAACACTATGAAAGTATAAAAATAGGTTTTAATGCCAGCAATACCTTGTTGGAAAAATTATTACCAGCAGTACATTTTTTTAAAAGAAAAATTATTACCAGCAGTACATTTTTTGGAAAAAAAAATTACTACCAGCAATACGTTTCTGAAAAAAAAAATTACCAGTTATACATTTAAAAAAAAATTACCAGCAATACACATTACATGCAATAAAAATTTTGTCAGCATTAAATGCCCCATTTAGGTTGATATGCCGTCAAACAAACCAAACCAAACCAGGTCAACCTTGAAAGACACAAATCATTCATGTGCTCAGTAAACTTTTTAGTCAGTTTGAGACAGTGGTATTGGATATTGACACTCAAGGATGTGTGGGTGGTTTAATAGTGGCTGGCGAACAAGGAGTTGGAGAGAGCCAAGTTTGAATTCTAGTTAAGTCTGTTTTATTCACTTATGTGCAGATGCCTTTGTTATTAATTCATCTCTTTTTCCTTCAGTTATGGGTTGACAAAGGTGGAAGTTATATGTGGGAAAATCATTGTTATATCCAAAAATTATTAATGCAATATTTACTAGCAAAAAAAAAAAAATCTTATTTAAGCTTGTTTTAATTCAATTGCATTCCATTTGATGTTAAAATAGCATCTATCTTTCAGCAAGTCACTGAACATAATCATCTCTCCCTCATCTTCACCTGTTCTGACAAGTGCAAACTTTCTTATGGTCGGTTACTTTGATTCATTTATTGCTGCAATCTGACAAATGTCAACTTTTTCTGATTATAAGCATATCAGGTTGTTTTTAGGTTTGATTATGTTATGATGTTAATTTGGGGTTAGTAAAGACAAATGCCAAATAACATGTAACAATAAAAAGGGGTTTATTCGGTTGGTAAGTAGGTACAGAAATCGCCTGAGTAGTCTATAACTAGCTCAGCCAAGAACTTCTCCGACTCTGTCTGTCTTTTGACATGCTGCTATTTAACGTCTTTGTTTGTAGACAAGTTCATCTTCAAGAGGGGTGGTAGGTTTCCTACACAACAGATTATTATGGTGCAACCTTTTGGCTTGCGTTAATTGATATTTGCTCATCATTGCATTAATGATTTAAAAGGACAACTCTTTGAAATGGTTTGAAGGTGAAGCTGCATGTTCCAAAATTCCATGGACAGAGTGAATAAGCAATAAGGAAGTTCTAAAGAAAATGGCAGAAAGAATGCTTATACTAAGTATCATGAAAAGACAACTGAAATTCCTTGAACGCATAATGAAGAAGGGTTTGGGAAACTTAGTAATGGATAGCAGCTTCGATTGAGGAATCGGAGAGCCGAGTTTGAATTCCTGTCGAATTCATTCACTTATGTGCTAATACCCTTGGGAAAGGTATGAATCCTCTTCTTCTTCTCCCAGTGTGGTGAACAGCCCCGTAGAAGCAAGCGAGCCAGAGTGGCTTGCATCTGGTGTATAGGAAAATAAGGGTCTTACCTTAACGTGCGGCATGTGACATCAGCGGGTTTGCTTTGTGAAAATGGCATTACTCTCCTGTCCAGCCATTCTAGCAGTATGTGCAATGATGAGGGTTTTTTTGTACAGTTTGGAATGCTTCCACCAATAGCAAGTCATGTGCTGATTGGTCGAACTGGAGGAGGCAATTTGCCTGTGTAACTGAAAATAACAGCGAAGAACGCTGATTGGCTGGGGAACCGTGGTGTTGGCCTGATAAAAGAGTGCTGGAGCCATGAAAAAGGGGACAGAAACGTTGGCTATACGTAGTGATGTGTGAAGAAAGCGAGGACGGTGAATTGAACCAGCGATATTGTGATTTGTACAAGTGACGTTGCAGCAATAGACTTATTTAAGCTACACCCAGCTATGGTTAAGTAGCAGGATAGACCAGGTTCTATAGCCTTGGATGGCCACTGGTCTACTGCAGAAAGAAATAGCAACCAACTGCAGGAAAAAAAAATCTGCCTTGTCAGTCAAAAGATACATAATCGCCTAAGTGTGTATCACATATGGCACATAACTGACTGAACCCTCACAGGGCATATTGAAGGTAAGAGAGATAGTGGAAGGCAGTGAGCCACTTACCTGATGAACCTGTATTGAATGGATGTTGGGTGAGAGCCTTATCAAAGGGAGGAAAAGTGATAAAGACCCCAAGAGACATGAAGCTCTGGAAGGCTAGGATTGTTGCCTATGTCCTTGAGAGACACAGCACATAGAAGAAGATACCAATCTCATCAGTATCTCAAACACACATGATGTGGATGATGTAATTAACTATGTATTTGATAAAGAGGATGTCTAACAGAGAGTCTACAATACAGCCAGGGCCATTCCTGCTACTTCTTTGCTAGTTAAAGACTTTATCAAACAAGAAAATATGTATTTTTTTTAACTGATTTCACCACAAGCAAGGAAGTAAAGCCACTAAATCACAAGTGATTATTGGATGTTAAAGAATGAGGAACAGAAACATTACTAATGAGTGGGAAGAGAAAAGAGTAACCAGGCGGACAGTAGATAGTGGCTGACATTGGATAAAATTTTTTGAGATTAAAGTTAGCTGGAAATGATGGAGCAAGAAGGGAGTTTCACAGCCGAGAAATGTGAGAAAAGAAACTGTTAGCATAGAATTTACGGTTACATCTAACCAGCTTTAATTCTAAATTAATGAGATCTCGACATCAGTCTAGTACTGTGTTTAAATTAAAAAAACTTTGGGTACTATAGCAAAGAGCTCATCCAAACAATTACCATGGAAGTATTTATAGAAAAGGCACAGAGAAGCAACCTTATTGCAGTAAGAAAGTGACTGAAGCTGAGCTGTCAGATCAGGACCAATAAGATTGCCGATTCTTCTTTGGATTTTATCAAAGAGCTGAAGGTAAATAGCAGGGACACCAGACCATATATGGCAGCAGTATTCTAAGCATGAATGTATGGTAGACTTATAGATATGTATGTTAGATTCTGGAGAGAAAAATCATCTTGCACGACACAGTGAACCAACTTTCTTAGTATCTGACCAAGCTGAGAATGTTAACCCAAGAAAGTGCAACAAGTCACTTTTCTGGAGGTTAGCATCAGTCATACTGATGGAAGGTGTGACACTATTTAGCACTGGTAAATAATAAGGCTGATAAATAGAATGGCAGATATACTGAAAGAACACTGGTAAATAATGAAAAGGGTTAATGGATAGAACGATGAATATACCATGAGAAAGAATGAAGAATTCTCTTTCTTCAAAAAGCCTAATTTTCAAGAAACTGAAAAGGTTGCTTAAAGCAATATTTTTGCAAAAGGGCCATGTGGTGATATTCTGACAATTGATTGATGATCATCCTTAAAAGTACTGGTTACGGATAAAAATTGATCTATAATAAAAATTCTAGAATGAAATTCCTTGTGAAAGGAGCCATGTGGTTTGTGTCTAATTCTGGTCAAAAACAAAGTTGATATGGAATTTTTTTGCATCAGTGAGAGGTTTGAAATAATAATTCTTTAGATTAACAACCTTAAATTTAAGCCACGATATGCACTTGAGAGCCATTGGTCGAGGGTAGCCATGGTGGCTGGGGCAGATGAAACACCGAGGGACATGGAGGAGCTACCCACACCCATTGGGAGGTGTTAGTGGGAGATGCTAATAAGAGAAGGAAGTTATTGGGCAGATCAGTACCTGCGATTGCTACCCATGGGAAAAGGGGATCTCCCAAACTGGAAAGTAATTAATTTTCAGAACCCTGAAACTTTTTGTGAAAAGTAAAGAAAATACTGAATTCCCCACACCAGTTTTGGGTGAATGTCAATAAATACGAAGGACTCGAAATGACAAACACCAATCATTCCAGACACTGGACGAGAAACAGCCCATATGACTGCCTGGCTGAAGAGATCCACTAACATCAGCCTTGTGCCAAACTTCATCAAGCCAGCAAGTTTCCATGTCTAACTTAAGAAGTGGGGTGTGTCGATAAATGTCCGCATATGAACTGCTAGATTTTGTCAACAAACCAACCAAACAAAAGAACTTATAAATATAATATAAATATTATTTTTTTATTATCCAGATTATTATTTTATTGCTTCATTCCACTTGGACCAGCTCAATATGAAGATACCTCACTACAATTTGATCCTGGCCAACCTTATGATCAAAACTAATCACAATCGATGCAATCACTTTATTGATCAGCAGTGGCTATTGGGCACTTAGATGATCAGGGAGGGACTTGAGGGTGACAAAGTTAGAGAGGAGTCTCTTGGATGATTAATGGAGAGAATTTTAGTTTTGGATACAATAAAATTAACAAGCCATCTTTCCTTAGTTAACAATGGACTTCCATTTTTATTCCTGCATAAATAGTTCCATAACTATTTTACCAAATGATTGATCCAGAACAGATAGAAAATCCAAACAGTATTACACCTGTTCATAATTGCACTTGGTTAATAATTATTGTTGTATTAAAAAGAAAAACTAATAGCTCTATTCAAACTTATGTTGGTTACTAAAGTGATTTGAATGACACTCTTGCATCCCTTTGCTTTAGTTATTTAGTTCAGATGACGTTTCAACAAGTTTTAAGTTGATAAATGATTGAAGATTCTTCTATTTTACTATTAAATCTACTTCATCCAGTTTATTTAAAGTTGCAAACTTAATTTTAGAATGTTGCCTTTTATTTTTATGTATATCTTTATAAAAAAAATGCGTTATCAGTGCATCATTCTGCTAATATCTTGACTTTTATTGTAGGAAAAAAGCTAATGTTAGAGGTTTTATCATAATTTTATTTCTAGATCAACATCTTGTATTTCAGGCTAGAGTCATTTATCATACATCATTTATTTCATAGAAAAATAGTTAGGTTATATTTTTGTAAGAAAATTTAATGTACAGGAAACTTTTTTTTTATTTTATTTTTTGTAATTCAACTTTAGACTAGAGTTGCTGTTTCATTTCTACTTTTTAATTTGATATTTGATGATGCTTTTAAAATTTATTTTATATTTGTATTTATTAATGATTTATTTTCATCATTTTATTTTATAACCTATTCACTGCTTAATTTAAACACTGCAATTTTTAATCAGTTTTCATCTTTTTATAGTTTCATTTAGATTATTTTTATTTAATTTCTATTTCAAACTTTTTGTTTGCTGTCAGTTATAACTTGTTTAATGTTGCAGGCTTTTCTCAAAAGAAAGTATTTCTGCTAAAACTGAAAACTATACTTTTTCCATAGTTCATTATAATTATTTCTAATGCATTTTAATTTTCTTTATCTTGTTTGTTACTTGTTACTAAAAATGAAATACGATTTAGTTTTCTTATTTTGTTATTTTCATGTGTTTTTACTTATTGTGTTTTCATTATTAGTTTTATTAGATTTGGTTACTTTTATGTGGATATTTAGTTGTACGGGCTGATCTTAAAATGATATCAAAGCGCTTGCTTTATGTCTGGTTTCAAGTAACTAGTCACTGACTGCATTAATTTTGGTCTGTAATTGAACAATTTCCTTCCCAGTTTTTAGTCTTTGGAAACAATGGCAAATTTTGATGGTCAGTCTTGAAGAACACAATGCATTACAGTTTTTTTTTTTTTTTTTTTTTTTCATGAATTCCACTTAAAAGATGATAAAAATCCATCTGACTTTAATGGAAATATGAAAATATGACAGTTGTAATATTCACAATAGACAAAGTTGTTCATAGAAGCAGAGAGAGGTACTGCACTCTCAGTAAGAATGTCAATAAAGAGATTGATTTTGGTGCATATCAAGATACTAGCATGTCTAAATTGTCTCTTTTATATATATTCAAAAGTTTGTATGCTAAAATGAACACATTAGTAAAAAGCAAACGGCATATTGAATATTTATAGTCTTTTCATTTCATAAATTTTGTATTTTATTTTTGTCATTTTTTTACTGTTTCAGTCTTTAACTCAATGACAGTCACTAATCATTGAATAACAAAACACACACACATTGTGCTTATAATGTGTCATGTATTATAACGTAAATGTTCATATTAAAATGTATATTTACAGTGGTATGTGTGTTGCAGTTACTTTGTAAGATTAGTCTTGTCTGGTATAAGGCCACAGTATTGAAGCACCTAGTGAAGATCAAATTTACTTGCAGTGGTTTCCTAGATAAGTTTACCTTTTTATATGGTGAGTGCTGGTTATTTATATGTGGTTACATTGTTAGGAGGCATGGTGGAGTAATGGATAGCGGCTTGGATTGAGGAACTGGAGAACCGAATTTGAATTCCAGTCAAATCCATTACATTCCCTTATGTGCTAATACCCTTGGGAAAGGTATGAATCATCATCTTCTCCCCCCCCCCAGCTATGGGTAAATAGCAGGACAGACCTGATTCTATAAGCCTTGAATGTCAACTGGTCTACCACAGAAAGAAATGGCAACCTGCTGCGGGAATCAATCTGCCTCGTCAGTTATGTATCTTTCGATACATGATCGCCTAAGCATGTATCACGCATGGCACATAACTGACTGACTGATTGCTTATACTTTTATATTGCACATGATCTATATGTATATATGCACAAATTGTTATATGGTATTTGGTCTCTATGTACATGTATGAATGTTGAAAATAGAATCTTGCTGGGATGTTTGCTCTCTGTTGCTGAACATGTCGGATCAAGTGATGCTTTCTCCTACAAAGGAGGACACGGATATGAACCCTGCCAGAGGGCAGATTTTGTTTACAAGATTTCTTGAGTGCACAGGCCAATAGATGTAATAGACACTGTTTAAAAATAATGTTTGAAGTAAGAAAGATGTTGGATTAGAAATAAATCCATTAATTCTTTAGAAATTGCTTTGTTTACATTTTGGATACAATACTGAGTAAATATGGGTTTTCTACAAACATAATCTGAATGCAGAAATGACATTCCTTAAAAGGGAAAACAAAACAATGCTAGGCTGTTTCATCTCTGTGGTACAATAGATCAAATGGTGGTTTCTCTTACAAAGGGGGGCACAGGTTTCAAACCCTACTAAAGGGCAAATTTTCTTTATTAAGATTTCTTGAGTACTCTGACTAATAGATATAATACACACTGTTTAAAAATAAAAAAGGAGTGTCTATTTCAAACAAGGGTATCCACTAAAAATAATGTCTGAAGTATAATATAATACACACACACACACAGAGTTTGTGGTGGATAAATTGTCGTCTAAATTATGCAAAAATGAAAATAACATTGACATCTTATTTTAACAGATATATTTACTAAAATATCTTGAAATAGTAAAGAGTAAATTTATTCAATAAAATTGCAATTGGCTTCAACCATGACCTTGAGATGACTTTGGAATCTCCTGCAGTTCTTCTAGATGGTCTCCTTGTTTAACTTGGTGGATGCTGCCATAATCCTTGCCTTCAGTTCATCTTTGGTGTTACAAGGAGTTTTGTTGGTATCACGTTCAACTGTGCCCCATACATAATAATCAAGGGGGCTGCAGTCTGGGGAGTTAGGTAGCCAGATGTAAAGGGTGATGTGGTCACAGAAATTGTCTGACAGCCATGACTGGGTTCTCCTGCTTGTGTCGCATAGTGCAGAGTCTTGTTGCCAGACATAGATTCTTTCAGCAGCCACCTTCTTGATCCAAGTTGAGTCTGAGACCCTGTGGGAAGATGGAGGCATAACTTCGCCATTACTAGTGATCACTTCAGACACCTTTATAATCACCATTAGACTCATCCAACTCTTTCTGAATCCTCTGCACTGTCCTTAGATTGACACCCAAACACTCTGAAATGTTTTTATTAGAGCTTTTGGCATGAATACTAAGTAGTACAGCATGCCACTACCAAATTTCTGGTGGAGTGAATTGCTTCATGGTGTTTTTTTTGTTTTTTTTTGCAGTTGGTGCCCAACTGAACTTAGTATACTGGGTAGTCAACAAAATCAAATATATATATATCTCACACACACACACACACACACACACACACACACACGTATATATTGATTTTTGAAGTTATAAATAGTGGCTTTTTGTCAGTGATTGCTCCAATTACTGCTGTGTTCAAGCCCTGATAAAAAAAAATATGAATTTGTTTGCAGTTTTACAAAACAAATGGACTCATCCCATTTGAAGATTTGAACAATATAATCTTCCTATAGCTTTTTCACCCACTTGTCTTTGTGTCAGTTCATTCATTTTTTTTTTTAATACAGGGTGTGGCAGAAATACCTCCCACTTAATTGTAAGACAGTAAGCTTGCAGAAAGAAGAGCAGGGGATGCAATGGCCCCAGGCATCCATATCAAGAGGGCATTCAATCAAAGAGTGAAACAAAAATTTAGTTTATATTTAATTTGAATAAAATGTTTCTTTCATGTTTCATCTGTTTTTACATATTTAAAATGTCTTCCTTTCTCATATTTCTCAGTACTAGGTCTAATACCCACCCCATCACTTCCTTCTTTGAGTTTTAGGATACAATCAAGGAGTTGGCCCCGGGCATCAACAGAGATTACCAAACCTTTGCACATCACTGCATTAGTGATGTCTTCATCTAGCTAATCTTTTGCCATTTCTGGGAGATATTTCTGCCGCACACTGTATTATAGCTTCTTTTACAATTAAAACTATTTTCCCTCCCCCAGTTGATTTTTGAATGTTATTCACCTAGCCAGCAATACAGGTGATATTAGGTGCTTTGTCTTCCCTTTACTATTTAGGCTTACATATGGTGAGTAGATTTTTTTTTTTTTGTAAGCAATGATCACTGAATTGGATGCTCAGGAAGGAAGAAGACTAGAACAATAATCAGACAAAAAGACTAGTGGCTATGCATTTTGTTTTATTGGAAAAAGGTCCTTCTGGTTAAGATAAAAGGGAAACCATTCAATATATCAAACATGGATCCATGTCATAAAGCACTGAAGAAACAAATAAGTTTCATGACACATTAGCAAATGCCATATCTCAGAGAATATCACAAGAAATCATCATCATTATTATGGTGGTGCTTTCATTAAAAGTCATCAAAAGAGAGTATAGTGAAATGGTTGGTAAATAAGGACTTAGATTGTATAATAAATATAGAGCAAATGGCCATTTATTCATGGTTTGAAGAATATCAAAGATGCTTGTGGACTTGGAAAACTTCAAGAGAAGATAGCAAGAACCACTTAAATGATGTGGCCATGAGAAAATGATATAGAAACACTATTCTGCATTATAAAACATACCAAGTATTGACTACAGGAGTGATCACCTCCTAGTTATAAACTCTGGGTGAAATTGTAAAAATTAAATAAATCCTAAGAATGCCTATCCTCCACCTTTTATATAAGAGATCAAGCCAAAAATGGAGTGCTAAGCCATCTGTAGTTAAAAACATAATGTTGTGTACAAAATATTTGGATTTTGGCATTGAGTGGCCCATGAAAGTTGTTATGCTGCTGAACAAAATCAATTAACCAACTGTTTTGGCATTAATAACCTATTGTGGTTGATATGAAGGTTAAATAACCAAACAACAAATCAGTCAGGGACAGAGGACATGTAAATATGAAATTGGGCATTTCATGCTTAAATGTAATTGTCACACCAATATATATATATACACACACACACACACACACACAGGGTGATTGAAAAATAACTCCCTATTTTATGTATTTCTTGTAAAAATTATTGTTAATAAATAAATTATGAGTATTTCAAAAGGGGGAGTTCCTTTTCAATCATATATATATATATATATATATATATATATATATATATATATATATATATAATGTATCTCATATTTTTAGACAATATAATTATTGAGTTTTGCCCAGAAATACTTTTTTAGAACAAATCAGAATTGGCATCCAAGAGATTTCTGTTTGGGTTTGCCTGTGTTATAAATTGTGAAATTGCTCATTAAATTAATGTGTTTAGTCATTTGCTTGAGGCACTCCTTTTGCTTTGGGAGTAATTACTATTTGTTTAAAAATACGAAGCAGAACAATCTTATTTTTTTTTTTTTTGTTTTTGCTATGACATGTCTTTGAATATTGGCAAAAGAAAAGCAAACAAGAAAAAGAAAATGTATGTAAAAAAAAAAAAAAAGTGAAAATGAAATCCAATTCTGATTAATTACTTGGATAAGAAGAGATGTGAATGGCATAAATTGTGGCTAAAAGAGAAAGGCATTGCACTTGGCATTGTTGAATGCAATTCACCTTGTTTGTGTGGTTAATATTGATTGTTCCAAAATGCTAAAGCATAATGTTCCAGGCATTTGTGGATATGGGGAAATTTGTCTTTAAAACTTGCTGGGAAGTGTTATAACAGAATGGAGAATGTGATACAAAATGTGAAAGTTCTTTGGAATTGTGAAAAATTACTTCCAATATTTGAACTGGAGTTACTCACTCCTCACTCTTGTGGGTGATGAATTATTTTCCACCCCTACATGAATTGACACAAGCCTCTCCCTATTCTCTTGCTATTTCAATATGTCAATCATTATCTTCTGTCTTCTTAATTTCTTCTTTTATTGTTTTTGCTCCTTAATAATGTCTTTCTGATATTCTTTCACACCCAGTAACCCCCTGCATGTTAGTGGCTTTATTGCCTTGCTTGGGGTGAAATGATTAAGAAAAAAAGTACTCAGATGACTTACATTTCTTAGTTTCTTCAGTTCAGAGCTAAAACCTGCCATGGCACATATACAGGGTTGAATTACCCTTGGGAACCTCAACACGGTGTAATGGTTAGCAAGCTTGTCTTGCTAGAACCATTACAACTAAGTAGTGAGTTCAATCCTCACTGAGTGTTCCATTCTTTTGGCCTTGTGCTACATTTTAGCTATGCTTAGAAAATAACTATACAGGGTTGAATCACCTTGATTCCCTTTGTATTCCATTGATAAGAAGGAAGTTCCATATGGACAGATTCTTCCCAAGAACTGCTACTTTGTGGAACCGAATCCCAAGAGGATGCTTCTCTGATCATTACAATCTTAACCTCTTCAAGACTTGAGTCAATCATTGTCTACTTTCAACAACGTCATTCAGTAACTCTATACTTTCAGGGGCTCTTGGGCCATGTATTGGGCGAATAATGGTAAAAAATGAAAAAAGCTAAACGAAGAAAAAGAAAAATTTTATTAGAAACAAAGAAAAAGGTATTGAACTACTGTGTAATATCACTCTGGACAGTGAATGCTGAAATATGTCCTCATGGATGAAGAGGAAACTTCAGGCAAAGATGATGTGGTTCTGTAGAAAGATTCTCAGAATAATATAGGTGGGGGATATATGAGCAATGAGGAAAGCACATCTGTACTTCTATATGTTGTGTCACTTTAGGAGGTGGGTGATCTTGGCTCTCAACAATTTTCTGTCCTTTTCAGTCCTTAGTAAAGTTTTTTTTTCTATCTTCTAATCTGTTCTTCTTCTATCTTGTAATCTGTTCCGTTTGCATGAGCTTGTTAAGTAGGTTATGAAGTGCTTTCTTCTGTTCCTTTTGCCTTCAGTATGTTCTGTGAGTGTCAAATTTTCTAAGCCCTCTTTCCTCACATGTGGTCTAGACATTTCAATTGTCTCATTCTGATTGTAAGTATTCTTTCTCTTTCCATTTTCTCTAAAACTTTGCTGTTGCTCACATGTTCAGTCCACGGTATTCTCAGTATCCTTCTGTCAAACCAAATTTCTGTTGCCTCAAATTTCTTTGTCTAGTATTCACTGCTGTGTAAGAGGACTGATATTACATAACACTTCAGTACTCTTTTCTTCATTTCTAAAGAGATTTTCCTGTTTCTTAATACTTTGCTTAACTTTCGAAATGCATTTTCACAATTCCAAAACACATTCAGATTTTGGTGTCACATTTTCTGTCCTCTGTTAAAACACTTTGGTGTCTCCAATTTCTAATTTGCATGTTGGACTGTTCCTTTCACTGACAACTATACATTCTATCTTTGTACAATTGATGATTAGTCCTTTCTTCTTGATTTCCTTTACTACCGTCTATAGGAGTTACTGTAGTTTCCCATCTGTGCTTAGGATCAGAAAAGGCCTTGCAATTTCTAGGACATATAAAGAGGAAATATGGTTTAGGGAATTTGATGCTCACATTGACATATTGAGGGACAAAGAGTATAGTGAGTAATCTATGTATCAGGTTTGTATAAATGGATGGCAGAACATAAACTGGGTGAGATGGTAAGGAGACAAATATTGATTAGAGCTAAGGATAGGAAGTTGTAGAGAACCATGATCGGCCATTTTCTCAAGGGAACTACACTTCTTCATTCATAACTTTGCCTTGATCAGTTTGTATATTCCTACCAGCTCCTTTCTGTTCATTATTCTCTTAACCCGAAAACAGTGGTAAAAGTTTGATTTTATCTTATGTTGCCTTGTCAAAAGAAGGGATGTCATGCAGGGGACAAAACTTGTTCAGATGTATTTAAGCTGTCAGCTGTCTATGATTAAAAATGGTTTTGAACATATGAAGACTGTACCTCTTAGCTTCTTTGAACCTGGTAGACTGGCACTATAGTATCAGAAACAAAACTGGTGTAATGGAATGTCCCACACTCCCTATCGCATATGTGGACTGACTATATCGGTAGATATATATAGTAATCACAGGTATACCTGGCGCACTTGCTTCGGCAATTAGTTGGAGATTCGTCTCTAACTTAGCTGGTCAAACTCTCTGTCTTCAGGCGGAGAAGAACCCAGACGAGGCTATGCCGAAAGGCAGTCTCATCTGGGGTGGTAGACAGCTACCTGACCCCATGTATATAGGGTCTACAGGGAATTTTTGCACAAGCATACAGGCTTGGTTTTGCCCCGCATTAAAAAACGGCCTTGTGCCACATCCGGTCTTGCTTCGGGAATTACTAGCCTGCTAACCGATTCCCCATTTTTCAGTAGTGTATTCTCTTTTATAATAAACCTCTTTTTCTTTCATCTATGCCCGTGTTGCTGTTCCTTTCACTTGAGTACTACTTTTGTCTGTTTGTAACCTCTTTAAGGATAAAACAAGAACAAAACTAAATAACAGAAAACACATCACTTGAGGACCTTCAGCAACAACTAAAATGGAAAAGCACATGTAACTCAGAGAGAAAATAATGACATAATCAAGATGTTGATGTTCCACAAAACACAGAACAAAAGCTTAGGAAGGAAATGCCCATCAATACTGGAAAGGGTCACAACAGTGGCTTGAGAAACCTATTTTCCAGTAAGATTTGATAAATTTCAAATGGCAGTAGCACTGGCTAATCAGTCAATGGATTCTAATTGTTTCCTCATAAGGAAATGGTTAAAATTACCATTAGTCATTAGATTTGATCATCATTTGATTCTAAACCTGGATGCCTGGAAATGTCTCTCTGAAGCTTCCAATCATATCTCAGGCTAAGTTATACTAAAGGAAATAGTATGAACAATCGCATTTCTGTTGTTGACATTTTCACTGGTACATTAGTAAATATATAATGATAACCGAAGAGAGGATTTAGAATCTCTTGGTTTCTGATGTTAAATAAAAAGAGACTATTTTTAGAATTCTGCTAAGTTGTTGTGGCAAAAGTTTCACGTAATGGAATTGGCATAGATAATGTCTCAAGATTTGTGAGTAATCTTTCTTAGCTTTCTGCAGCCTTTATTTTTAATTCATTTCAAACACAACTATCTCCTTTTTTTATTTATTCTATGCTCTTGTCTTGGAGTCTTTTTGGTTGTTGAGACATTAGTAAGTTTTTCTCTTGCACTCATATTCTGTGTTCAAG
The DNA here is from genome assembly GCA_903632075.3 of Acanthosepion pharaonis. Taxonomy (NCBI): domain Eukaryota; kingdom Metazoa; phylum Mollusca; class Cephalopoda; order Sepiida; family Sepiidae; genus Acanthosepion; species Acanthosepion pharaonis. Next base: position 5,875,625 of record CAHIKZ030001813.1, read on the forward strand.
ATTTATAGACCAAGGATTCAGATATTGATTTTCAACAGTGACTGGCAGGATTTTACTCCCCATAAATTATTGTTGCAAATATATTTCTAGATTTATATACTTGTAAAATATTTACTATACACATTTTTTTTTAAATGTGTCTATTTAAAGCATTGTTTTTCAACCTTTTTTAAACCAGTGCTCACTTTGGGCACAAACTTTTTTGTCAATACCCACCACTGTTGAATTAAATTTTGAATATTATACTGAATTCATCTTTCATACCAAGATAACACTTAGGTATTGATACAAAAATAATTTTAATATTGTTTTCATTTCTATTATAAATCCCAATCATTAAAATGCTAAAAAAAACAAAAAAAAAAAAACAACTGTTATTTGATAGCTTATTTTAATGTTTTCAATGGTTGACTTTGGTGCTTATTGGCTAAGTCTCTTACTCTAGCTTCCATGCTGTTCAGAAGTAGTCATAAATCTTGTTTCGTAATTTGCAGGCGGTTTCATTGTTTCGTAAAAAGCTGTGTAACTGCATTGAAACAACATTCAGCCATACAAAAAGTTGAAAAAGCAATGAAGAATAGTTTGATAGCTTTCTCCAGCTTTAGATACCTTTCAGAAATTTCCTTTTGTAGCCAATGTTGAATAATTTTTGAAAATTTGCAAAAAAAAAAAAAAATAATATGGATATGCCCATCAACTCCTGAGTATATTCAGTTTCCAAATGAAATAAAAGCTTTCAGTGTCCCCCCTTTCAACATAACACAGCCCATAAGGAGGCTCAAGCACCCACATTGAGAAACACTGATTTAAAGAGTCTTTTTTTTTTTTATAGTTGAGTATCATAATATATATATATTACTTATATAAATACGTGGTTCAGTTTTTCCTTTTTTTTCTTTTTTCCTTTTTTGTTTACCACTGAGAATCTCTATCTATAAAAGGCAGGATTGTGTGTGTGTGTGTGTGTGTGTGTGTGTGTGTGTGTGTGTGTAACAAATGACCAGCTGCAATTTTTGATGGATTTGCACCAAAATTTACATGCACCTGCTCCAAGTTAGCAGGAAGGCCAAGACTCCCATTGATAGTGGAAATAATCAATTTTTTTCATGCTTCTACGGCAGTTTTCATGTTGTTTGTGGCCATTTTGTACTGGCCATAGTAAGAGCCAATAGTTGGCTGCCACGAATAGGCAGGAAGATTCTATTGGCCAGCGTGAGAGCCAACAGCTAACTGACACAAATGTTAACTAGCATAAAAAAAATCGATAGCTGCATTTGTCACAAGTTGGAAAAATTTAAATCTGCATGGCACTTTACTCCAATTGGCTCATTCGCTTGCTTAAACTCAACGTTGATTCTGATTCCGCAGAACTGGTTTGGGTGTGAAAAAGTATTTGTTGTTAACATTCTTTTTTCATTTGTTTTTTCCAGTTATGAGTCCTTTTTTAAAGCTGATCGTTTTGTGTTCATTTTGTTTAGTTCTTTTTTCATAACAGATTTAATGTTTAGTATAGAGCTTAGAAAAAATTTGCAGTGTGAGATAGGCAAGAAGTAAGGCATGTAGCAACATCAGCACAGCTTTAAAGACAAGGAAGGGCAAAAATATTTTAAGTCAAGTGATAGCAATTGCTGTATGAGTCGTACGATTTTTGAATCAAGCACTGGCAATGCTGCTAGTGTGTGTGTGTGTGTGTATATATATATATATATATATATATATATATATATATATATATGATGTCGAGATCCAGAAAGGTTGCTCGAATTCATATTTTTTTTTTATTTCTCAAGTAATGTTTCAGTATTAGGTGCACTTAAGCTTGTTCCTACTCTTTATTGGGCCTTCATGACAATAGGTAGGGAGGAGAAGATATGATATGCAACAATAAACTACAGAAGACTTCAAATTGATTGCTGCATTTAAGTATTGCATTAATATCTAAGCTTACCTTTTAAAAGTACAATGGTAATTCTTCTGCTGACAATTAATTTAAAGAAAATTTGATGTACATAGGTTCTTACTTTCCGTTCAAAGAATTATTTTTATTTGTTGGATTTTGTAATTAATTTTGATTATTCCCAAATTTATTTCAGGTTATGAAAATTGTTTATATATATATATATATATATATATATATATATATATATATATATATATATATTATATATATATATATATTTATATATATATATATATATTACATATATATTACATATATATACATATATATATATATTACATATATATATACATATATATATTTTATATTTATATATATATATACATATATATTACATATATATATTATATATATGTGTTACATATATATTACATATATATGTTATTATATATGTTACATATATATTACATATATATGTTATATATATATATATATATATATGTTATATATATATGTTACATATATATGTTACATATATATTACATATATATATTTATATATATATATATTACATATATGTGTTATATATGTTATATATATATATTACATATATATATGTGTTATATATATATTACATACATATGTGTTATATATATATATATATATATATATATATATATATTGAAATAGACTAAGTCTGGTAATTATTTTAATATATTTATTCTTTATACATTATTTTTATAGATACAAATATTTTAGTAAATGTTCTGTTATAATAAACATCATTAACAACAGTTCCTGGAATGAATGTCTTAGAAATTTCATAGTAAATATGTGTCCTCTGAACCTGTATCCTATAAATGGTATAGCATGTCAGACTATATGACAGTTCTGTGTAGGATACAGTTTCAATTTCTGACGAAGGACACATATTTTCTCTGAAATTTCTCAGACATTCAGGTCGGTAACTGTTGTTAATACTGTTTATTATAAACAGAGCATTTAGTTAAATATTTGTATCTATAAAAATAACACATAAACAATATATCTATCTACCTATATATATATATATATATATATATATATATATATATATATATATATATATATATATATATATATATATATATATGATAACCCCCTCCTGCCATTACACACAGTAAAGCAGTCATGACTGTTTATTGACTGAAACATGTGGCAGTTGATCCTCAGTCACTCAAGCAAAATATCTCAACCACATATTCCATCTGTCTGAAAGTTTGTAAAAAACCTGCAGGCCTTGGGAGACACCTACATGTCCATAAAATTTGAGCACCACTTTATTTTACTGAGCCCTTATTTGTTGTCTGTGAAAAAGAGTCAACCATATGTATAATATTGCTATTATATTTATGTATGATATATGTTTGTGTGTAGAATATAAATATAATAAAGTATTACAATATTTATATATAAATATAATTAATAATAAATGACATAAAATATATTCTATGTATTTATAGTTTAGCCTAAGTGAAAAGTCTGTAGACATATTTTATAAGAAATTATTGTTTTTATCAAAGAAGTTTAGCTTTGATTTATTTTTTTTTTAATACTAGCTCATAAAAGCAAACAAACTGTAAATGGAATTCCTGTTTACTAATGCTACTACAAAGGTGATATTTGTTGGCAGTGAAATATCTTTGATTTTAAACTTAATTGACTGGTGTGACCAAATCTGTTACTTTTGAAGTTGTCAATTCAAAGATAGCTTTGATTGAACTTTTTTATTTTACTCTACTATGACTGAAATTTCTTCTTGTGCTTCTGATCAACAACAGTTTGGCATTTGATATGAATGTGCATTTTAGTTTTTGGTGGAATTGTTTACTGTTATGATAGATCATTCTTTTACATTCTTATGTGTCGTACAATGCAGGTGTTTATGTTCTACATCAGAAGGTTATAACAAAAGTAGAATTAATGTAATTATTTGTATATAAAACATGCCCCTAACCATGTTAACTCTGTAGACTTCCAGTGGAAAATATGGCTACAGCATCACTATTCTAGGTGTGGATACTGTGGTTTCCATAGCAAGTTGGCTTTTATGGGGGTGAAGTCTGTTGTCCTTCTCCTAGGTTGGTTACCAACCAAAGCTAGAGAGGCCAGTTTGCTATTAACCCCTAGTTAATAGGAGATGAAATGCATTCAAATACAATTGCCTCAGCTGAAATTTGAACTTAACATGCCAGTCTCACTCTTTGCTGATAACTGTCAAATTATGTACATCTTCCAACCCCAATTTTGAGCCTTAAAATTTTGGAAAAAAAAATCTTGTGTATAATATGCACTAACGTTTTAAGTTTTGTGCATAATATGCACTAATGTTTTAGGATTTGTGCATAATATGTACTAATGTTTTAGGATTTGTGCATAATATGTACTAATGTTTTAGGATTTGTAAGTTCCACTCTAGCAGGTCCTTCCTGCAAACCACTTCCCTGTGGAACTGACTACCAACAGGATGTTTTCCTGATCACTACAATCTTAACCTGTTCAAGGCTAGGGCTAACTATTATTTTCTACTCCTATACATACAATTGGCCTCCAAACGTTATGTTTTACCTCGAGTTGCCCCCAGGCCTTGTAAAGGGTGAACCTCACTCTAAACAAAACAACAGCAACAAACTTTTTATCTGATGTTTATTGACTAAGAACTTATTGTTTACATTATGTTTTAAAATCTAAAATTTAGACAGTATTTAGAAAAAATCATGTTCACACAAATATGCAAGAAGTTTGCAGTGAAAATATGCTCACACATGAAGAAACAAAATTATAAACAAATATATTTCAGTGGCTACTTCAGAAAATGCTGCATCTTGGAAGGGAAGATGGAAACTTTTTTAAGGAAGATGATGATGATGATGACTCTGTGGAAGACAATATCATCGAAGATAGCAATCACATGTACTATGCTCACAAAATGTAACTCATGATCTTGAAATTTCACTGACAGCAGCAAAGCAGACTAAAATCTGTTTAATGTCTGAATAATTTTTTTTTCTTTTAAAATGCTGTGATTTTAAACTCTGTTACAGATTAATTTGGACCATAATTATAACTTTCAGTTGTACTGCCTTGAATATAGTAATGCAGTTAGAAAAAGTTAATATTTAGTTCTTGTATGTAATATGCACCAAATGTTTTGGCTTAAAAAACTGAAATAAAAAGTTAATCTGTTCCAGAAAATATTTAATTCACTGATGTGCATTAACATTGTTTTCCTTGCTAATATGCTGCTATTCAAAGACACAAGTGAAAGTTTTACACAATTTTTTTTTATGTGAGTAACAAGGAAGTTTTAAAGAAAATTGAAACAAAAAAGGTCACTTCTATTTAGAATCAGAAAGAGATAGTTGGAATTTCTAGGTCACATAATGAGGAAAAAAGGCCCGGAGAATCTGACACTCACAGGACATATTGAAAGCAAGTGGGACAGAGGAAAGCTGTGACTAACTTAGCTAACAAGCTTGATGATAGCAGAACATGGATTGGGGTAGATAACAAAAAGACAAAACTTCCTATAAAGGATAGGAAATTCTGGAGAGCTATGATCGCTCACCTCTTGAAGGGACATATCATGTAGAGGAAGAAAAAATATGCTGGTATAGGAACTAAGAGAGTCAATATTCAAATAACATATTTATGAATAACAACATGTGGGCATTTCTCACAAGTTCAGGTTTGCTATTTGTGCCGTTAAGATTCAGCCATATTATGAGCTTCAGTTCAAGAAGACTTTTATCCTTAGAATTTAGAATGAAACCTTAGGAATTAGTTTGATAGTCTATTTCTGGTCTCTGTTCTTAGGGTTCAGTGAAGACCCTGGGATCAAATAATATGGATAAAGAGAGAGAGGCAAAAAAGCTAATTTAAAAAAAATAGGCAAAATTTGTCTGGTATCATGGAGGATGAATTTGTGATGTAGGTAAAGTGACAAAAACAAGTCTTGTGTGGTTGTGGTATCATTGTAATGGTTTGATCTTCTGCCACCATTTAATCAAACTCTTCAATATTTCATAATGCCGAAGTTCTTTCAGATGATTTAAACAGGCATGATACACTTTTAGTCTATCTCACTCATGGATGGCATCTCAAATTGGCCTACAAAGTTGACATAAAACAGAATTCCATTGTGGATGTTATGATGAATGAAATATTAAGTCAAAACTAATTAAAAAAATGTTTAATGATAAAAATACTTTGTCTTCAAATTTCAAATTGCTATGACATAGCTGACAATATAACGTAGAATTGTTAGTAGGAGACTTAATTAGAAAGACTGAAAATGAGAGCCTAGTTTAATTATGACCTCCTTGGTGATTAATCTATATAAGAATGGCATTGGTGGTTTACAAGGAAAAAGTTTGAGATTGTCTAAAGCTGTTTCTTTATTCTTAATTCCTACAGTTTAATTTAGTGTATGCAAGGATTATATCAGATATAGATCACTGTAGAGAAAAGGATAGTTGAAGTGGGTGAAGAAACCAATCAGAATTAATAATTTAGCAATGTGTAATTATGGAAAGATTTTGTTGTATTCATTGGACAAAATTTGGAGCATTTAGATTTTGATTCTTGTGGAGGCCATAAGTTTCTTCCTGCTTTTGAATGTTTGGCAGGGATGTATAAGGATCTAGTGTCTGACTTTCTCATTAAGGGCCCAGTCTTGCCCTTAGTGCCTTACAATGAAGGCAGACAACCAAAGATAGAACATTTTGAGTGATTAAAACAGTATATAGATGACCTTTCTTTCATTTTCTTGCTTGCTGTCAAGTCAAGCCAAATTGATTCCCTTTCACTCTACTTTTAGCCCTGACCATAAATGTTTGTTCCATTGTATTCAGTTCTATTTTTGTAAGCTCAAATATAAAAGACTAAGAAGATTTTTATTGATTTGCTTTCTGTCAGTTTCGATTGGGTATTATGGAGAAGTTGGGGGGAGGGCAAAAAATCTTTTGGTTGACAAAGATTTTATTAAAAAATTTGAAATATTTGCATGTGTCAAAATAGGTATGAACCAAAGTTGATTTTAAAAAAGAAAAAGTTAGAATTTTTTTTTTATCTAAAATTAATGTTCCTTCATTGTCATTAATCTTCCCCACTGGATTAAGTGCTTTGACAAAAAAAAGAAATTGTTGAAAAATATATTTTGTAAAATAAATACTTTTTTCATCATGAGGCTATTGACATCTGTCATTGTAACTATTTACATCGTTTGGACTATTGGCCTCATCTTTATTCACAACATTTCAGCCATTGTATGCTCCGACCTTCTTCAAGTGATATATTTTCCCTTACATATAAATTCCCTTTAGCAACTCAACTCTCTAAGTTTCTGTTCCTTCTGCTGTGGCCAGGTATTGAACTCACAACTCTTTGCGTCAAGTCACTTTTTGGATTACTCAACCATCACTTTTATCGACTGGACCATCTGAATTAACTGATACTGAGTTATCCATAAAAGGCATGGCACGTAGAATTAAAACAATTTACTCCCATGGACTAAATAAAAGGTTCAGCTCAAAATTCCAACATATATCACCTGAAGAAGGTCAGAAATTACAATGACCAAAATGTTGTGAATGTGATAATAAATATGCGATCAACAGTCCAAATGGTATAAATAGTCTAAATAGAGGCTATGGACTTATTGATTTACCTTTGCTTGTCTGTCTGTCAACACACACCTTTTGCTTTACCATATAATGAATTAGTAATACATTATTCAATAATTTTTTATGGATTAACTTTAATGAGTTTTTATTCACCATCAACATGGTACGAATTAGGGATCTTCTTCATTTATGTATGATGCCTCTTCAAGACATGGGTAATCAGGGCTCTGTGCAACATCCTATGCATTGTAGCTCTAAACAATTTATGTCCTCTTACTGTCCCTCTCAGTTCTGCTATATATTTACACAAGCTTTGTTAGGGTATCTTACTTGTCCCTCTTGCCTTCACTTGTCCTCTGAGTATTAAATTCTCAAAGCTCTCTTTCCTCATTATATATCTAGAAATTTGTTTTTCTTAATTGTTTTCATACCAAACAAGAAAGTAAAGCCACTAAGACACAAGGGATTATTGCATATGGAAAAATTAGGAACAGAAACATTACTAATGAGCGGAAAGCAAAAAGAGTCATCAGGAGGACAGTAAATAGAGATTGACATTGCATGTAAAGTTTTGCAGATTAAAGTTGGCTGGAAAGCATGGAGACAAAAGCATAAATTTTACGGCTACATCTAGACAGCTCAACTCTAAATTGATGTGATCTTGATGCCAGTCTAAATTCAAAAAGTCTAGGTACCATAGCGAAGAGCACATTCGAACAATTGCCATGAAAGTATTTATAGAGATTACAAGTCTCTCTTCCTGATTTGAATTGCAAGCGTCCTTTTCATTTCCATTTTACTTAAAATGTCCTCATTGTTCACATTCCAACCATGATATTCTCAACATCTTTCTGTAGAACCACATCTTTGTTGCCTTAAGTCTCCGGGCTTTTGTTGGTTGGTGCCAAAATTAAGTGAGTTGGAAGTCAGTTGTTGTAAAAATCTGTTTCAGAGTGGTTCATTTACTACTATTTACAGGACAATTAAACTATACAGCAAAAATCCAGCAACTACAGACTGAAGTTACTTTGAAGTGTTTTTTTTAACTACTTGCAAATAAGCCTTTGTGTTTTTTCCTTTTTTAGCCCGCTGACCAAATCACTAAAATTAAAATAAAATCTCTTTTGTTTATTATAAAAATATATAGTTGGTCTTCTGTTATTCCCTTTACTTCTCTTTACTTTCTTTCTTTTGTCAACATTTGTGACATTTGTATAAGGTGAAAATCATTTATAATCAACCCTATAATTTTTAAAAAGTTGTATCAAATGATCAGTAATGGGAATAACTATAATTTTTAAACTTGTTGACCTTTTGACATTTGGATGTCAAACCTTTATGTTTAATAAAGAATGTGTGTGTTTTATTATGAATCTCATTTTCTTTGCTTGTTCCCAAGTCATAACAGCTGGCCATGCGACTCTGCAGTCTATTGACCATGAATACTGCAGAAAGATTTGAATAATATCTTTAAAAAATACAAAACAATGACATTATATTTTTCTTTCTATTTTTTTCTATCTTCATTTTTTTTTCTATCTTCATTTTTTTCAGTTGTCATTTCAGTGTTGCAGATCTTCTTGGAAGAATAAACTTGAACCCAGCAATTCTTTTGTGGCCTTCCTAAGCAGACTTTCTGTCTCTGTAGAAAGATTTGTACATCTCAAAATGTAGCAGTCTGTGAGAATTCAGTTGTAAATAATTGATTAGACATTTGTCATAACAACTCTATTTTGACTGACTCTTGAGGAATTTAGACAAAGTACAACTCACAAATACCTGTAAACAACTTTTCTAAAATGTTCCACTGTTCACTTCTTCACCTGACAATACATTTTTCTCTTTCATATTTCATTTAGTTACTTTAATGCGCCCATAACCTTTTGTATTTATTGATGTTCATTTTGAGATGACAATTGATAAACAAGTCAGATTTAGTGTTTAGTTGATGATCATTGCTCATGATATATAATTGTTCATGTCTTAATGAGAATACATATTTTACCTTGTTATTTTTCCTCTTGATTTAAAATAAGATTTTATGCTTGATTTATCTGAATGGTTGGATTTGTGAGAGTTGATAATCGGTGTATCATCTTCTTGTTGACATTATCTCGACTGCTAAAGTAGTTGGTAAAGTGATTTAAGTACTAATTCATACAATCACTTCTGTCAGCTATGGTAAATGTGTCTTTGGTGAAACCTTTGCCAAAATATCTAGTGGTGAGAGTGCAGGGAGTGTTGGAATCATGCCTTTCTTCAGAACATTAGTTCATAGTGAATTTCTATTTTTAAATTCTCTGTCCCTTCAGGAGGTTGACAATCATAGCTCTCCTGATTTTTCTTTTTTTTAAATTATCTGTAAATTTCCATGTGTTCTTGGTAAAGACAGTGGAATTGTTTCCTATTGCTTTCTCTAATGTTGTACTTCTCTTAGACAAACTGTGGCAGCTAGTCTAAGAAAAGGACAACCTTCAGAGAGCTCAGTCTGACTTGCTATTTAACCCATAGCTGGAGGGGAGAAGAGCTAGATTCATGCTTTTCTGAAGTTTATTTTTGGGAAAGTCAATGCCACAAGTGATTATCCCAAAACTTGAAATTGGCTCACTGATTCCACTTTCCATGCTGATATCTGTTAGAAAAGCTTGATCTATTTGGGAAAGATATTATAATAATCATGAACATTTATTGGGAGCAAACTGCCTGCACACAGATCAAAATGAATTGAGTAATGAAGAATCACATGAAGAAGGATTAAGTTTAATCTGAATTATCAGATTAAAATTCCTTACTTAAAAATATAAAATTATGCAAATTACAAATACCAAGTGAATATATACATATCTAAAAGTCTTCTATTCAAATTAATTGTTTGGATGAGCTCTTTGCTATGGTATTGGGACTATGAATTTAAGCAGTACTAATTTGGTGATGATGTCTCGTCAATTTACAATTGAGTTGAATTGATATAACCGTAAGTTCTATGCTAACAGTTTCTTTTCTCACATTCCTTGCTTGTGAAACTCCATTCTGGATCCATTCTTTCCAGTCAATTTTAATATTCAAAAGTTTAAATGCAATGTCAATCAATATCTACTGTTCTCCTGATTAATCTTCTTTTGTTCTTGCTCCTTGTTTCCCTTTTCTAATTCTTCCCTATCCAGTAATCCCTTGTGTCTTAGTGGCTTTACTGCTTTATTTATGGTGATCATGATTAAAAAGTAGAGTCAAAACATACTTGCATTAGGAAAATATTGACAAACATGGAAATGATCTTATATAGCTGCAACTTCTGAAGAAATCCCTACTTTATAATTGTAAACAGTATTCACATGGAATATCAGAAGTGTGCTTGTGACTGAATACATTTTAAAATAGTTCCATTTTAGCTGATTTCCTTTGTAGCTTAGATGAAAGATTGTTACATGACACTTTCGGTGTCTATGTATTCTCTTTAGGCACAAAACACTTTTAGTGTCGCTTTCAAATATCTTTGATCTTTTGAAAAAGTCTTGAAAATGAAATTATTCCTTTGCTTTAGAAAGAGTTGCCAAAGGCTATCTGGTAGTTTTCTTTTCACTATATAGGACTTTCATAGATCTTTTTCACTATTTCTAGTAATCAATTGATCGCACCATTAGCTTGATACATGATAAAGCAGAGAAGAAGTATTAATTGCTTCTGAAGTGACTGCCATCTGAGCTAATTAATGATTAGTATAAAAATACAATTGAAACTGGGAATAGTGTTTGACAAATTAGTGTAGATAGTCTGTCAAATCAAGTCAGTTAGCTGGTCACTAAATGATTAGCTGATCATTGATTGGATAAGGAAAAGAGCACTAGCCACTGAGTTACAAGAGAATCTAAAATACTAACCTTATTTGGTCATGTGTTGATGGACATGTGAACATAAATAGCCTGTCTTTTATAAAATGACATCTTGAATTTTGGCCAATTTGCTGTGTTGAATGATGAGCTTTTTGTGGGATTAGGAGTGAAAAGCAAGTGACTGTTGTATTATCAGATTACCAAATTAGATCACAATCTAGAAAAAAAGAAATAAAATTTTCAACCTATTTATATAGATAGTTTGAAATTGTTTCATTATCAAATCATAGCAAGCTTGGTTGTATTTTTTAGTAATTTAAAAAGTATTTTTTTTTTCTGTATTTATTTAGTTCTCTTCTACTTACCTCACCTACTTGTACCCTATTCCTGAAATCACTTATTTTTGTTGATGCAATTATTTCTGTTGTGTAAGTCTTTAATGACATTAAACTGTTTTAAAAGGTTAATATAGAATTCAAATGAAATAACTCTATACTAAAGTTTGATGCTTACGTTTTGGCAAATCAGTGTTAACATTTCTGCTGGTGTGGATGTACTTAGAAAACTTACATTGCTTCCTGTCTGTTATATATATATATATATATATATATATATATATATATATATATATATATATATATGTGTGTGTGTGTGTTATCACTTTAAATATTCATCTTTCAGTAGATGTTCTGTTTATTTATTAAAAAGTAGTGTATTTATTCTTGTCTACCAGCCTGAATGTTTGAGAAATCTTATTAAAGAAAAATTTATGCTTTCTGGCATGATTTGATCTTTCCCTCTGGGTAGAGTGAGTTATCGTTAAATCTGATACTCTCTGACCAACTGAGCAACAGAAAGCCAATTAATCAGGCAAAACCTGAATTGTACCTTTAAGTAAAGCTTCTCTCTTCATAGATCTTCCAAGATTTTTCATATTTGCAGTGTTTCATATCCAAACATAAACAAAATGAATTTTCTAGAGAGTGTAATGGATTTCTATTAATCCAACAGATTTTTTAATCACTTTAAACATCATTTTTAGTGAATTATATATATATATATATATATATAATATATATATATATATATATATATATATATATATATATATATATATATATATATGGTATGATGGATAAATTGTTGACATTTTATATTTGTAATTTCACACATGAGTGTTGTTTGTTTTTGATTTTGTCAAGTGCACAGTATAGTCGGGTCAGTCGGGCACAGTCTGTGAGAAAAAGAATACCATGATGCAATTCACTCTGCCAGAAATTTGCAAACTACATACTGTACTGCCTGGCATTTATGCTGGAAACTCCAATATGAAAATTTCAGAGTGTTTTGTTGTTAATCTAAGGATAGTGTAGATGATTCAGAAAGAGGTACATGAGCCTGCTGGTGATTACGAAGATACGGCAGATCAGAAAACTCACTCTGATTGTTCTGATGAGAAAAGAACTCCGGAATTTGTTGGTGAGGGCCTCAGGATGAAGATAGAGGTCTACATTAAGTGCCTTGAGGAGGTCGTGCTGCCCTGGGTGAAGAGGGTGGATGCTGGAGGACCCTATATCTAGCAGCAGGACTCTGCACCATGCCACACAAGCAGGAGAACCCAGTCATGGTTGTCACACAATTTCTGTAACTACATCACCTTTTAAACCTGGCTACCTAACTCCCCAGACTGCAACATCCTTGATTATTATGTGTGGGGCATAGCTGAGAGAGAGACCAACAAAACTTCTTATAACACCAAAGATGAACTGAAGGCAAGGATTATGGCAGTATTCACCAACTTAAACAAAGAGACTGTCCAGAAGAGTTCCATTTGATTCCGAAGTCATCTGGAGTAAATTTATTCAATAAAATTGCCATTAACTTCAGCCACTGAAGTTAATGGCAATTTTATTGAATAAATTTACTCTTTAGTATTTCAAGATATTTTTGTGTAATTTTGATAAATATATCTGTTAAAATGAGATGTCAATTTTATTTTCATTTTTGTGCAATCTTGACAATTTATCCATCCATCTGTAAATATAAGATAAAAAACAAACAGGAAATGTTTATCAATTTGACATATTTCACTTTTATTAAACCTTCATCAGAGAATGAGATATGGAGGAAAAAGAAGGAAGAAATTCTGTTATTTTTACTTTTTCTCCCTATCTCATTTTCTGTCAAAGCTTTAATAAAAGTGAAACATGTTAAATTGATAAACATTTCCTATTTGTTTTTATCTTATCGTTCTGTCAGATTCCAATCTATATTTGAATCCAACTCATATATAATATACACACACACACACACACAAAAACACAGAGGAAGCGATGGATAAATTGTCATCTAAATTGCACAAAAATGAAAATAACAACTGACCCTACTATATTGTACAGTTGACAAAATCAAAAACACACGCGAATTTCAAAATTGTAAATGGCGACAATTTACCAATCGCACCCTGTATATTCTGTCAAATGTTATTTTTAGTGGATGCTCCATTGATTTTAAACAGTATTTCATTTGATCTCCTGGCCTGTGTTCTTGAAAAAAACTTTGAAAAAAATGTGCCTACAACAGGATTGGAAACCTGCATCCCCTTTTGTAGGAGAAACCGACATTTGTTCCAATATGCTTTGACTAAATCTACAAACTGGTAGTGTCTCCCCATACATGAAACCCAACACAAAATTAAAATATGTGAATGTTAGGTCCAACCACCCTGTGAGTATAATAAAGCAAATCTGCAAAGGAATAGTCCAGGTTATCTAGAAATTCCTCTGGTAAAATAATTTTCAAAGATAAAAAGAAAGAATATGAAAGGACTTTAAAAGAAGCATTTTTGCTGCATATACTAATTATCAAGGTCAGTAGCAACCGATGGGTAATGTGTGGAGGTGTGAATTACACCCACACTGCATGAGCTATGACTGGAAGGTTATGTGTGAAAAAGTAAATTAAATTTTGCCTTTGATTTTTGCACAAAGTGTAAAAAATCATTTTTTTCAAATTTTCACCTTCAAGGTGGTAAATTTTTACAGCTAATTTGGACTCAAAACCAGGATTGAAGAATTATCTATCAAACAAAAAAAAAAAAAAACAAACTTCATCAAAACCAGATGAAAACTGTGGAGATACATAAACAACATCCAATCACAAACACACACACACATTTTGAGAATTTTATATATATATATATATATTCATGAATCATTCATACAAAAAACAAATATAGAGGTTAATGATTTAAATGGCGAGAATACATCTTCGCAAACAATATAAATGAGATACATCAACCACAAACCTGTATATGAATGATATGATCCCTGTCCATAAATTCCAGTTGCATAAGGTCTTTTAATTTTTACAAGCTTTCGTCTGTTCCTACAGACATCCTCAGGTATGGAAATAGATTTTGTTCTTGTTTTTACTTCTCGGTAATAAGAGGACAACGAAAATAGAGATGAAATCCGAAAAAATGCTATGAGAAATGTGTTATTATTTTGGAACGTGTGGTCACAACGCTGAGTTTGAATTTAAATTTTAAGGGTGTGCGTTTTTGAACAAAAGAGAATTCTTTTTTACTGGTAGATTTTCCGTCTATGTGGCATGAACTATATTGTTCAATAATTACAGTAATGTCACACTTATTATCCGAAAGTTGCACGTTGGATCAGTTATTTTAATTTCAATTTTTACAAGCTTTCGTCTGTTTCTGAGGATGTCTGTAGAAACGGACGAAAGCTTGTAAAAAATTAAAAGACCTTATGCAACTGGAATTTATGAACAGGGATCATATCATTCATATACAGGTTTGTGGTTGATGTATCTCATTTATATTGTTTGCGAAGATGTATTCTCGCCATTTAAATCATTAACCTCTATATTTGTTTTTTGTATGAATGATTCATGAATTTATAAATTATAATTTGCACTTTTAATTGAAATATATATATATATATATATATATATATATATATATATATATATATGTGTGTGTGTGTGTGTCACTTACCTGTTTAGATGCATATTAGGTTGATGCAAATGTTTGTAGTATACTTCTGACAAAATCTTTAAAAGATATGAATTCATAACCTCATTGTTAAATGATCAGTTTTTTTTTCCTGGCTTTCTGATGATCTTGCGTCACCTTTTTGATAAATTGTGTATTTCATCATAAAATAATGATTACTGGAATCATTATTTTCTATAAATTCTTTAAGGAATCTTTTTCATATTCAGACAAGGATTGTTGCATAGAAAGAAATAAGTGATAAGCAGATGATGAGTCAAAAAAATGTATATGGGGGGAAAAAAACTTCAGAATGCAACTACATGAGGATAGGTACAGTCATGCAGCAAAATAAGGCTTCCTTATTCTGTAAAACCTTTTTTCTCTTCCATTATAGCATTGTGTAGTCACAGTTTGTCTAGGTTCCACCAATTTGTTATAAAGAATTTTCTTTGAATTGTAAATCCCATCAAACAGACTTTTTCTACCAGCAGATTCCATTTACCTCTAGATTGGTGGTTATAAAATCCTGAGTCACTCCCCACCCCAACATATAATTCTTATTATTCAAAAATGAACTCCTATTCATGTGGAGGAAGCCTAAAAGGCCATTAACTTAGTCTAAAGAAGCTTCCAAAGAATATGGCATTTATGAAAGAGAAAAATAAAAGGACAGTTGAAGTACTGAGGAAGAAATTACTAAGAAATACTTTGAAAAAAATATTTAATACAGTAAATATGTAATTACACATGAACATACATACACACAAATATTTTTATGTATGTATACTGTATATGTACTGTGTGTATTAACTTGCACAGACACTTATACAGACTCACTAGAGAAAAATTCACTGTTAATAACTCATTCTGAAATTGCCCTCCTGTGGGGTGTGTCCCCCCAGTAGGAAACCATGACAATAGGGACTGAGGGAATCTTGTGTAAATGGATCTCAGAACATAAACTGGCAGTGATAGTAAGGGGACAAAACTTTCTTAGTGCTATGAAGGATAGGAAGTTATGGAGAGCCATGATTGCCCACATCATGAAGTGACATGGCATAGAAGACAATCTTGTTCCCAGAATAATTTTCTTTTTGTCAAACAGGAAAAGAAAGGCATATGTTTAAATGCTGACCAGTATCTTATATATATATATATATATATATATATATATATATATATATATATATATATATATATATATATATATATAATGATTATGTAGAACTTATTTTCCAGGAGTATAAATTTTATATTAAGTCTTATGATATACTTCCCTTAACATTGCTGGCATAAACCTGAGACACTTCTAAGATTTTTTTAACCTTGTGCAAAAGATGATATTGAGAACTGTTGTATCAAATTCTTAATTTAAGATGTACATTCTAATAGGCGGAACTTGAATGTTGAAAAGAATTTTGTTTAATCATTTTGTTTTTAGCAAGTATGTCTTAATTTTATTTTTGTTTTTTTATCATAATTTTTGAGATTAGATATCCTCCTATCGTTGAAGGTTGCTTGGTAAAATGATAGATTTTTTTTACTCTGTCTACATATAAGCTTCTGTGACTGAATTGGTTAAGATATTTTCCATGAAATACGAGCTTCCAGGATATAAGAAAGAAATTCAAATCTTTTTGTAAGTTATTTCTTAATTTGTTTTTTCTTTGCTACTTATTTTAATATTAGAATGTATTCACTGGGAAAGTTGGGATAAGGCTGTAAAATAATTCAGCTGAAACATTGTAGTAACAAGTAGCAAAAACATTGTGAATGAGTTTGAACAATTATGGAAATAATGAATCTTCTGAAATGATTATATAAACTATCTTAATAAATTCGTAATTACATAACATATGTTTGAAGATTTTAATGTTTCATCTTTGAAAAATGGATTGGGTTATTAGATTTTATGACAGTAAACCTTGTTGGGAATTATTTCATGTTGAAATCAAAATCTGCTTTCTTTTTTTTTATCATACTTAAATTTTTTTTTTTTTTTTTTTTTTTTTTGTGCGTGTTTGTGTGTGTGTGGAGATCTTACCCCTTTGCAGGAGATGCAGTTGTAGTGTGGGTCCTGCCAACATGACAATGATGAAAATGGATTACTAGTATAAAAAAAGTCTTCTATTTCGACATCACAGTAAACTGCATTTGCCTGTTCACTTTAAGTAGATAAAAACATTGTTACTTGCTTTAGTGAATTTGTTTCTATACATAATCAAAGGATCTCACTAGTATGCAAAACCAAATAGAAGGGAAATAGAAATTTGCATGCAATGATCACAGAATCATATACTTGGACAAAGAGTTGGACTTATTTTTTTCCAAAGGCAGGAGTTAGTACAGGACTTCAATACTTGACATTGATAGTCAAAAGCCCCCCCAAAAAAAAAAAAAAAACTTGGGCATGAACTGTGGATGTGGATGTTTCCTTTTTGTTTTAGCATGCTCCTTTTCAGGTATATTTTTAGGGATTGATGTCTCCTTTGTTAAAATTGAACTGAAAAAGCAGAGTTAATATCACATGTTTATGTTTTGTTTCAACATAGCAGCAGTGATCATGGGTTCAGAGTGTAAAAACTGATGGACTTACCTTGCATGCATTTTCTCTGTTCATATATTGCAACTTCAATTGCACTCCAGAAAATACCAAAACCCTGTTGCCATGCTCTCTTTTTACAAGAGTCAGATAAGGCCATGAATGTAGTAATGCTGCCATATCTGGTGCTGTTTAGTCCTCACTATCCAGCATTGAGAGAGTTCAAAAGCAATTGCATGGTCCTGTGAGAGATGAGTTATTTCCCACCCTGCAACCACTATACCGCTGATGAAATGTTGCTAGCCTCTCTCTACTCTACCACTTTTACTATGGCAAATGTTCTAAGGAGTTACACTGATTAGTCACAAAAGCTCAGACTTCACAAAGCCAAGAACTGCCATGCCATGTTCACAGTAGCAAATTATCCCCATCTCTTTTGAATTCCTTTTGGCAAGGAGTACGTTTTACTCAGACACCTTAATTCCCCAGAACTGTTACCTTGTAGAAGAAATCTTTGCAGGGATCCATCTCTGACCATTACTATCTTAACTGCTTTAAGTCCAGGGTCTTATGATCTGATTCTACATATCCTCATAATAATGCATTTCTTTCTTCCTCCTTTCCCTACCATACCAGTAAACCTCTACCTTGAGCCTTGAACTGGGTGAATTAAAATATTAAAAAAAATATCTAAAAATGTAAATATATAGACAAAAATGGACAATTGTGTATATAAAATATAACTTGTAAGTTTTGAAGTGTTGAATCATCTTATTGTCCTTATTAAAATGTTAGTCCCCACTCCTAACTCTCCTGCTTAATACTGCTTTTGCCTTTTTCTACCTTGTTGAGAACCAGTAGTCAATATTAACAGACACTCAATGTTCAACACTGAGTGCTCCTCAACCATAAATATAGCAAATTTTAAACACACACACACACACACACACACATATATATATATATATATATATATATATATATATATATATATATATACACACACACACACACACACACACACACAAGCCAGGTCAAGATATTTGGTGATAGTCATCACCTGTTGATGTAAATTGTCTTTTCTAATAAATGTTTATTGATACTCGTTTCTTTTGAGAAAATAAGTTATTTGCTTAAGGATGTTTTTCACACCTTTTCAGATTTTCTGTAAAAAAAAAAAAAGAAAAGAAAGAAAATAAAAAAGATAAATAAATAAAATAAAAAGAAGTCCTTTTCTATTACTTGCTATTCTCTGGGGTGACAAATAACTTCTGGTATTAACTTCTCTTTTGTCTGAGATGAACAAGTAATGATTGGAAGAAAATTTTTTGTCACTCTTGTTTAGGTGCACAAAGTATTTTGACATATTTTATCATAATTATTCATTGATTTTCTCTTGTCCAATTGTTTATTGTTTTTTTTTAAGTATAAAATTATCATTATTATTGTTATTCAAAATATCTAGAATTATTGCTAAATAAATAATTCAACTTTACAATTTGGCATGTTATGCTTGCAGTCAATCTGCATCCATAAAATTCAATCAACTCTCATCATCACTATGGAATAAACTTAAAATTAACTCTATAATCTCTACTATCTGTTGCCATGGAAACTAAGAGTTTTTCATGATCATGAATTATTTATCTGTTCTAAATACAATAATTCAAATTTGTTTGAAGCAGCAGCAACATCAACATCATAACCAGAATTGTTCTATGAATCACAGTGTTGTTTAAAGCTTTTGCTGATTTGTACTTGTAATTAATTATCAAATTAGTGTGACTATGTTAAATGCTTTCAACTAATTTAATTTCTTTTTTTTGCTTCAAGACATTCTTTAAAATAGTTCATAGGTTTTGTAAATGGTAGTTGGTGTGGTTTTCATTATGTTATTTTTATTCAAAAGTTTCCTAGGAACAAAGACTTGATTTATTTTTCCTTCTTTTTATGACGTGGCAAATTTATTCTCGATGGGGAAAACAAGCCCCAAGGCTATTTGATATATAATTTATACTGAAATTTATGTTACTAATATAAACAACATTACTGCTTTAGCCAATGTCTTACATCTTTATATACGTTATAGATTCCACTCTACTTTAATCTCCATACAGAATATATTTTTTAGGAAAATGTTCTTGCAACTGCAGTACTCAGCCATTTATTTTTTTTTTCCTGATAATTGTGTACCTGGTATTTGGTTATCAGCATCAAAAGACATGGCGGATCTCTGATACAAGAGAAGTCTGTGGTAAACCAAAATGAGCACAAACTATAGCACAGCTCGACTCTTACATTGCAAATGCATTGAACAAGTCGAGTATGATCTACATATATTATTGCCACTCTGCTGATCAAAGAGTTTTATTATGGAATAGCTTATATTCTGGTTAAATAGCAGGAATGGACTTTTGACGGAGATGATGTATGAGAAGAGTGAGCCAGTAGATTTCTTTTGAAGCAGATCTCCTTGTTCTAAGATTTGTTTACCTTCCACCATTTTTTTGAATAAATTGTAAAATCAACAGCCAAAAAAAAACAAAAACTCATAATTGTAAATTTTCTTCTTCAAACTTATTTTGTGACCTAATATAAGGAGACTGTGGCTAAATCTAGTTTTCAATGCTGGTTACCAAGGTTATGCTAAAAATACTTTTTCTTCGCTCTTTTTTCCTTTTTCTTTTTCTCTTTTTTTTCTTTTTCTCTTTTTTCTTTTTTTTTTCTTTCTTTTTCTCTTTCCTCCTTTCTTTCTTTCTTTTTTTCCTTTCTTTCTTTTTTCCTTTCTTTCTTTTTTCCTTTCTTTCTTTTTTCCTTTCTTTCTTTTTTTCCTTATAAGTAGCCTTGATTTTTGAGAAAGATAATGAAGTGATTTCATGTTGTCTTATCCATGGTTTTTATTTCAATATTTCATATCTCCAAGACTCGCTGCTTCTCAAGGCTAGAGAGCCCAGTCTACTCTGCTATTTAGTGCATTGCTGGGATGGAAAGAGATATAATCATACCTTTCCCAAGGGCATTTGTGCAAATGTGAACACAACATTTCAACCCAGATTTTGAACACTGCTCACTGATTAAATTACTGATTACAATACCCACACATCTTCAGTACTGGTTACAAAGGTTATAAAAAAAAAAAAAAAAAAAATTAAAATTTCTAGCTTACATTTAGATAATAAGTACACATAGGCAAAAAGAAACCATGGGTAGCTCAAAGAAAAATAAATTTTGAAAGTATAATTAACTAAAATAACCCAAACCTGGCTGAAATACAAATTCTTGGTTATATTTAAGCTGAAATAACTATATTCTATCTTATATTTTTGGTGTTGTTTTCTTTGCCTGCTTCTTGTCATCACCTCTCATGAATCTCTAAAATCTAATGGAATTTATCCTGATTCTTATGACATCTGATGGATTAAAATGCCATCAGCTATTTGGTAACTTTTTAATCGAGTTCATCCCAAGCAAGGTAGTAAAGTCACTGATATTGCAAGGACTTACTGGGTGTGAAAGAGTTAAAAGCAGGAACATTTCAAAAGAGCAAGAACAGAGGAAGAATAATCAGGAGGACAGTAGATAACAACTGACATGGTATTTAAATATTTGTAGATTAAAATTAACTGCAATAAATGGAGCTGGAAGGGAGTTCCACATGTGAGAAGTGTCAGAAAAGAAACTGTTAGCATAGAATTTATGGTTACATCTAGCGAGCTCAACAGTAAATTTTTGAGACCTTGTTGTCACTCTATTACTGAGCTTAAATTCAAAGAGTCTAGGCACCATAGCATAGAGCAATATTTATTTCACATTATGTACAGAAATGTTGCACAAGGCCAAAGGAATGGGGGGAAAAAAGGATGGTCTTCTTCTGAGCAATTACCATGAAAGTATTTATAGAAATGGCAAAGGGAGGCAACCTTGTGGTGGTGGGAAAGTGACTGAAGCCAAGACACCAGATCAGGGCCAATAATATTGTTGATTCTTCTTTGGATTTTATTAAGGAGCATAGACTTTGGAGAGAAAAATTGTCTAGCACAATGCCATCAACCAATCTTGCTAACAGCTGATTTAAATAAGAAATTAAAAATTAAAAAAAAGAAATTTCATTGGGCTTTCTTAGCCATTTTTAAAAATATTTGTGAGCATACTGACAGTAGAGAGAACAGGAAATAACAACCTTGTTTAAGGTTTTGAAATCATAGAGGTCATTTTATTAACTTATCAATGTTCTCTGTATCTCGTATTTTTTATAAAAAAAGTGAATAAACGTTCATTATTAATTATATTATTCTAATATTAATTATAGGTAAATTTAACTAACATAATTTAAAGTGGAACAAGCAGAACAGTATTTTTGCTTTCTTTTAGTCCAGTAATCCTTTTGGAATATGAGCAGATGCTACAATCTTAACCTCTTCAAGTCTAAGGTTAATTGTTATCTTTCCTATGTATCCTCTCTGTCTTGGGTATGACGATAAACTACATTCGTGTTCTGGGTAAGACGATAAACTACATCCAACAGCAAGGCTTCTGATCAGGAGGTTTTGAGGAGCGTGGAACCACCTCTTAATTGCTGGTGTTCCCAGGTCACCCTGACCTGGGATGGTAACATGTCCCAGCTATGGGCAAATAGTTAACCCCCAAACTGGAGTCAAAACACTATGAAAGTGTAAAAATATGTTTTAGTACCGGAAATACTTTTTGTAAAAAAAAATTATCGTCAGCAATACATTTTTGAAGAAAAAAATATTACCAAAAATAGATTTATGAAGGAAAAAAATATTACCAGAAACAAAAAATTTGTCAGCATTACATAACCATTGAGGTTGATATGCTGTAAAACAAAACAAACAAACCTATGTATCCTCATTGTCTGCACTTATTTCATTCTTACATTAGCGTCATTTAGTAACTCTCTATCTTGGGTGAGTTTTAGGCCTTGTATTGAGTAAAAATGTATTAAAAAAAGAAAAAAGATTTCAGTTTCTAGGTTCTCTAACCTTCCTCTGGTGGTTATGTACTGTAATCTTAAATTGTTTTCTCTTTTTTAATCACTTTTACTGCCACACTGATCCAGATGACAGATTAGCAATTTTGCTTACAATTTTATAATTATATAACTTTAAAATTTCCAATTTTTTATAAATTTGAGTGGGGAGGTGAAAGTTATTAAAAACATTAATGATGAGGTTTTGGAAATGCCTCTCCACCTTTGCTAAATTAGCTTTAACCCAAATCAAAACAAAACTTAATCAAAACAACAAAGATAATTTAAATGATTTCATCAAATATTTTACTGCAGAAATTTAGACAGCAATTTTACAGAAGTCATTTTATGTTGGCTTGCATTCATTTGGCTTTTCTGATTTTCCATGACTGAACTTTGGAAAGAAACCGCAACTCTTGTGACCTACAGACTAATAATCAAATTTATGATGTTAGAAAAAGCAAGAATATATTCCTGGGAAATTCAATTTTATATACAATTCTAAGTTTACAACTGATTTAAAAACAAATACAATTTCTTCTGTAGAAAAGAAGAACAGTGTCTCCTGTACGAAAATGTTTATAGAAAAAGAAAATTAAATTGTGGGAAATTTAATATTTGTAATTTGTATCCAACTTAGACGAATGGTATTTTTTTTTTTTTTTTTTTATAATTTCACCCCAATCAATGCAATAAAGTCACTAAGATGCAAGGGTTTACTGGGTGTGAAATAATATGTAAAAAATTACTAAGGAGAGAGACAATAAAAGGACAGGAATTAAGAAGAAAAAAAGACAATTGACATTGCATTTAAATTTTTGAAGATCAAAGTTGACTCAAAAGCAAGGGGCCAGAAGACAATTACCATAAAAATATTTATAGAAAAGGCAAAGGGAAGTTACGTTATGGTAGTGGGAAAGTGACTGAAGCAGAGATGCCAGCTCAAGCATGACTACACTGCAGATTCTTCTTTGGATTTTATCAACAATCTCTAAATATATAGCAGGAACACCAGACCCTGTGTGGTAGCAATATCTGAAGCATGGTTGAATGATAAACTTATAAATATATAAGGTAAGATTCTGGAAAGAAACATTGTCTCGCATGATACAGTAAACCAACTTTCCTAGCGAATCAATATAATCTTTCCTCTTCATGTCTGCAAAAAACTTTTATTGGTAAAGAAAATGTTTTTTTGCTAATTCCTGAACAATGCTTTTCATTACAAAACACTGTCAAGAATATGGGTGCATAGTTGAATGCTTAGAATATTTGTTTTACGAAAATCAGACTCAGGTCTGAATCTCATCAATGATTTCTCAGGGAGGTGGTCCCAGCAAGCAGCACATTTAGTGTCTGAAACAATACCATGAGTTGACCCAAGTTTTGTGAGTCAAATTGGATAGACAGAACTATTTGAGAGTGGTCAATAGTTGTGCTAGCATGAAATCACAAGTCATCATGGCTGAGGGTTTGTTCATACTGTTAATCATGTCAGATAATATGCACTCTTTCAAAAACTGTAACTACATTCTATTCAGCATAGTTGCCTTATAAACTACAGGTGGGCTCTGTGGGTGTTGACTAAACAAAAATGTGCCTGAGTAGGCATTTGCAACTGTGACTGGCTAGCCATCTTAGTAGAAGGGCATACTCAAATATGAACACCCAGCCATAGACTGTCAGAATATTTTTACAAATCAAATCCAGTTTTTCAACTATACAGCAGACTTCTTCATTTAAGATGAAGACTTTCTGCTGACAGTATGTGAAAGGATGAATAAAGTCTAATTACTAGTATTTATTTGGGTTCTATAGGAACGACTTTTTGTTATAGTTTAGAACCCAGTCCAGAATACGAAAAGCAGAACAATAATCATTTTCAAATAATAAGTATTTTAATTATTATTTTCCTTGGATTCAAAAGGTAACAATTAATTCTCCATAGTCTTGAACATTCAGCTAAAGCTATCAGTTTTTCCATGCTAATTCAAAAACAGAATTCCTAAGCTTAAATCAAATGGAACAATTAAAACAGTATCTGGCACACCTCAACTACGTAGAAGAATTTACTTATCTTGATTGCTTTTGTACCTAGAGATTTTACAATGTAAACACACACATTGGTAAAGCCTGTGTGCCATCGACAAGTTATCTCTAATGTGGATGTCTGGACTTACAGACAACATGAAAATGAGCCTCTTCCAACCAACTGTTATCTCTGTAATATCGTATGGCTGCTCATCATGGACCCTTACCTAAAAATCTGGAAAGATGATTGGATGGAGCTTACACTTGCATGCTAAGAATAGCTTTGAATGTCACTTGCAGAGTTCTTCTAACCAATGAGTGATTGTATTGGAACATTCATCCAGTATCAGACATCATCAAAGAGTGTAGAGGCAGATTTGAAGGTCATTTCTGGTGAGCTAAAGATGGAATTGTTATTGAAGTTCTTATGTTGGTGACTATACAAGGAAGATCTAGCAGAGAATTACAAGCCATGACATAATATCAAGCACATTTGTGACAACATCAACTGCAATCCCTATGACCTGATGAATATAATGAGCAATAGAATTGGATGGTGACAAAGAGTCACAGGAATCTGTGTAAGATGCTAGTGAATGATAAACAATTAATCTTTTTTAGCATTTCAAATTCATTGTTCATGCTTATATCAAAGTTCTTTTCTGAGAATTGTGATGATCCACTTAAAATATGATCTTCTTAATTTCATAATCTCATTTTCAAATGTATTTAGCAAAAATTACAAGCATTTTGCATTTATTTAATATTTTTATATAATTTGATTCTTTTCAATGTGTACAAGTGTAAAAGTTGATATCTTATTTTTTTAAATTTTTTTTTAGTTCGTTTTTTTATGTTAGCTTCCTAAGATTAAACAAAGAAACTTGCATAGAGATTGCATGGTTTCTGAAAACTATATTTGCCAGTGTCATAAGTAAAAGTGTTCGTCATTATGTTTTGTCTGGTTTTTATTCAGTTTTTTTATTTTTTTTTTTTTTGTATTTTTTCTTTTAAGTGAATATTACCAGGAACCTCACTAACCTACCACCGACGATGTAGAATACAGTTAATTTCACTCCTTCTTTATCATGCTTACAAAGAAATCTTTAAGGACCAAAGCAATTAATCATATTCAATTTCTGGATTGATTTCCAAGTGTCTTCTATAATTGATTTGGGAACTGTCTACTGGATATCTAACTCCATGGATTCCTAAGTTTATCCATGGCATTGTTCCCGGGCAAGATCCAGCTTGTGCCAAATCCTCTTTGTCAAAACTCACTTCTGTTTTGCCATCATAATACAAGGGCTTTGATCATACGACTGACTTGTCTCTTCTTACACAGAAGATTATTTCCTTTATTACTGCCCCTACCACACTCTACTTCACTTTAGTACCCTGACAGCTTCTGTCACCACCTTTTCACACTCAACAATTATCTTTCACTCTGCCAATATCGGTTTGGCACAAAACTCTTAAAGCATCTTCAAATCCAAGATCAATAGTCATTCAGAAATACTTTTATATAATAATTGTCTTTATTTGGTTGCCTTTCCTGCTCTTTGTTCTGTTCTCAACATACAAACAGTCACTGTAAATGACTTGAGCTCTCAATATACATGGCTAAATCACAAGTTTTTGATTTTGAACACTGGCTGAAAAACATTAGCAAAAGCCATAAAAACATGTAAACAAAACTAAGGCAGAGTTCTACATAGTACAAATCCCACATTCAACAAATGACATAATCTTTCCTTCTGACACAGCCACTGCTCCAATTCAGCTGTTTTAAATCTGAATCTTACATTTCCATGTTTGATTCTCAACATTATCCTTACATTCATTATCTATAGACATTAATCTAATCAATAATCCAAACAAAATTGTTTTCATCAGGAGATATTTACCAATATACCAGAAAGAGTACTGTATGTTCTGTATTTGTCAAACACAGATTCCTGTAATCTTATTCATAAAAGTTCTGAATTGGCTGGTCATGCCAAGCCCTCTATATATATATATATATATATATATATATATATAATGTGTCTGAAAAGTAGGGGACATATCCATTCGACAATGTGAGAGTCATTGTCCACAGTGAATTCTTGCTACAGGGACAAACAATCAATCAGCAAGTCAACACAGAGATCCTGTGGTATTTGCTTCAGTCACTGCTCTAGAAGTGATGAGAGTTGGGGCAGGACAAATTGTGGCTGCTTCATCATGACAATGCATGTGCTCACAACACCCTGAATCTTCAGCAGTTCCTGTCGAAGAAAAATGTTACTGTACTTGAACAACCTCCCTATTCACCTGATCTTGCTCCAGGTGACTTTTTTTTTCTTTTCCCCAAGCTCAAGGGGTTCATTTGGAAGGTGGTCCGTAACAATGGAGCTGAGGTGTATCCTTCCTGTAGTGCATAGATGTGTGACAGAGAAGGAAGAAAAAGTGCATTAGACTCAAGGGGTTGACTTTGAAAGGGAAACCATGTAGTTTGTTGTTTGAAATTGAAATAAATTATTTGTGACACCATTCCTATTACTTTTCAGACAGACATATATATCATAATAATAATAATAAAAAAGGCTTAAACACTAATATTAATATTAGTGTTTAAGCCTTTTTATTATATCCTTACTCTGTCCTGGACATTGAGTTCTACCTGGATTCTATCCTCTTGGAATTATTTTTCATACATATGTATGTATATATATTTATATAGTTTAGATATATGATTGCATATGTATGTGTATATTAACCACTAATATTATCAATTATCTATCTATATATATATATATATATATATATAGTGTATAGGGGAAGCAGATCATTGTTCAAACATACATTGTTATATTTAACAATATATGTTTTATCAGGAGCCTTTCCAAGCATCGTATAATGGCTTTAATTTCAAGAGAAAATAATCATCGCATAGCAAACTTCTATGTAAACAAAACAGTATGTCATCTTTGACGGTGAATATTTCTGTTGTAATATCCATATAACCACTCATGGCTCATATGAGGTGAAAGCTTAGATCGATGACCAATATAATAAAGAAATAACCAAATGTTGAACAGTTTTTGTCTTTATTTTCTCTTGAAACTAAAGCCATTATACAATGCTTGGCAAAGCTCATGATAAAACATAATAGACATTCATTGTCTGTTATATTTAACAAAATATGTTTGAATATATATATATATATATATATATATATATATATATATATGGTCTGGAGCCTCTGTTGTTTGTCTTAAGGTCCTCAACAAAATCCAGAGATGGATATGCAATGTGATTGGCCCTTCATTTACAGTTGTTCTCTCACAGACGTGCCATTGCTTCCCTCTGTCTTTTCTACAAATGCTTTCATGGTAACTGCTCCAATGAGCTACTTTTGCTGGTTTCCAAACTGCATGAATTTAAACGTGATACTAGGTTGGCATCTCAGTCCCACCCTTTCATTGTTGAAACAGTTAAATGTAGCTGTCTCTTTTACGCCAATAATTTCATGTTTTGCACTTCCCGTGTGTAGAACTCCCCTTCCTCTTACCTTCTTCTCTGATAGCTATAATCTCCAAATATTCAAATGCAATGTTAATCGACATTTTGCCTTGATATAATTCCCTGTCCTTCTCTTCATCCTTTCCCCTTTCATGCCTCTTTACTTATGCTTTATGTGTTGTGATATAACACAAGGTTGGGTTTATTGTGGGGAAACCCAAGCACGTACACTCAGGCCAAGGCCAAAAATTGTCAGTTGCACTGGCCTTGGTAGCAATTACTGATTACCTTCTCTCTAGTGCAATGGGAATTGGGTGAAACCTTGGGCAGCTGTTCCCCTGGTCCAGGCACCTCATAGTATTTATTTTCTTCAGTTGCATCTCTGTCTGCAGACTGTGACACTAGGAGATGAAAAAACCTACCCGGCATGTGCCAGTTGTGATATATATTCAAATATATACTGCAAACCAGGAAAATGGTTTGAAATATTGAATATATATATATATATATATATATATATATATATATAAAATTATTTATTTAAAAATAAGAGTTCTCATGTTTCAAAACAAGAGCCGAAACCTAACGAGTTCTTTCCTATTTTCTATATATTTTTCACATATATATATATATATGTGTGTGTGTGTGTAACTGATTGTTAGTTCACATGTGAATGCAAACCAAAAATTTTCACTGGGTGATGATTACCAAGCATGTCTTTTTGACCACATCACTAGTAGAACAGTTTTGGTCCTCATTAGGTACCTTACACTGATGGTTTTGTACCAAACTATGTTGATTAAATTCTCCTTCTTCCATGTGCCATCTCCCTTCAGCACATGGACAATCATGACTCTCCACAACTTCTTATCCCTCATGGTCATTTGCCAAGCCTACTGCCTCCCCCATTATGCCATTCATTCACACAAGCTCATGAAGTAGATGGCCTGCTGCCTTCTCCTATGTCCCGTGAGAGTTATTAAATTTTCGAAGCTCTTTTTCCTGATTAGTTGTCCAAGAACTTTCAGCTGTCTCTTCCTGATACTGAGTAGGTGTTATTTTTGTTACCATTTTCTTTAAAACTTCCTTGCTGCTTATTCATTCTGTTCATGGTATTCTCAGTTTCCTTCTGTAGAACCACATTTCTGTTGCTTCCATTTTCCTCTTCATTTGTGGTGAGGTTGTCCAGCATTCATTGCCATATAAGAGGATTTATATCAAATAGTAATTCTTTTCTTTGTTTCTTATAAAATTTTCAATTTTCATATAACTTAATGTTGTCGTGATGAGTTTTGTGACTTCTTACAATTTCAGAAAGATGTTTATTATAAAATGATTCTTTTGGAATTGCATTCTTATTTTGCTTGAAAAGAAACCTTGTATAATGGCAACACCTTATCTCGATAATTCACTCCGAAGAATGTTTGTTTTTCTTTCTCTTGATACTTGGAAGGTTCAAATTGGTTAATCTTTTGTTCAAACATTTACAACCAGCTTAAAATCTTTTCATTTTTCTTTTTGTTATTGTTTTAATTTTACTGTTTATTTCTTTTAGCTTCTTTTTCTAAAATAAATATTTCCTTTTTATTTTTTTATTTTTCTTTGGTAAGATTTTGTATTTAATGTTTTTCTCTTATTGAGGCAAACATTTAAATCTCCTTATTTACTTGAGTGAGAAAAAAAAGCACAAAAAAAAATGCAACCACTTTTTTTTTCTCCAATATAAACTTAGTTAAAAAAATATCTTTGCAATAATTCTATATGCTTTAAAATAATCTCTTTCTACAGCTTACTCATATTAAAATGATTTTTTTTTTAAGCATTAAGTATCCATTGATAATAGTATTTGCTGAGATTATTTACAAACACAGTTGGTAATCTCTTTAAATAGCATTTATAATGAAATAGTTTACAGCCATATCGTGATAAAACACCAGTTCTTGTCTGATCTCCAAAGTTAAGCATTGAACATGGTAACTAGATGGGTGATTGCTTGTGAATGAAAAAATCTAAGAGCCAAATTTGAATTCCAGTTGAGTTCCTTACATATGTGAAAATGCGCTTGGGAAGGGTATAAGTCCATCTCTTCTCTCCTCCAGCTATGGATTAAATAGCAGGATAGACTAGGTCCTATAGCCTTAGTTGGTGACCA
Source organism: Acanthosepion pharaonis (assembly GCA_903632075.3). Taxonomy (NCBI): domain Eukaryota; kingdom Metazoa; phylum Mollusca; class Cephalopoda; order Sepiida; family Sepiidae; genus Acanthosepion; species Acanthosepion pharaonis. The sequence goes on from CAHIKZ030001813.1 coordinate 5,906,258, forward strand.
GTTTACTGCAGAAAGCTGTGGCAGCTTACTACAAGAATTCTGCCATGTCAATCATTAATTGGAAAGAGACATGATCGCCTAAGTATGCATCATGCAAGCCACCTAAGGAAAGAATTAAATATTAATGAATACCTGTTGTGTTGTTGTAGTTAAACTTTATATATTATATATTCAGACCAATTTTATTGACTTAGTTGTTTTTTTTTTTTTTCTACCAGAAAATTTCTGCTAATGGCTTTGCCTTTTTCCTTTGGGTAGATATTGTATTTTGGAAGGGTTGAGCGGTTTCCTGTGGAATCCTGCAGTTTTGCCATTTTCACATGCAGTACCTCTACCTGTGAATCCTAGGAACTGTCGTCCCCTGATCCTAAACATTGACCCCTTGTCTAATGAAATAAGTTAATTTCCTTAGCACTCCTATTTTTGTGTCATATTTTTAGAACCTTAAATATATCATGTTATTTTTCGTAATCAGTGGTTCCCATTTGTTATATGCCTGGTCTAATGATTGGATAATTTGAATAGAGTGTATGTTGATTCTTTAAATTATCTTATTCTTCCATGTTGCTCCTTGTATTTTGATTTCATTCCATCGCATCCCGCTCTCACCCCTTCACTGTTGAAACTCCTAAATGTAGCCGTCTCTTCTACTCTAATAGCTTCATGTCTCACACCTCTCGCCTGTGGAACTCCCTTCCCCTCTCCTGTTTCCCTGTGAGCTATAATCTCCAGCTATTCAAGTGTAATGTCAATCGACATCTCTAGTTGCCTTAATCTATCCACTACCCTCATCCTTTCTTCTATCACCCTATCTGATCTTGCTATAAATTTTCTGTAACCCCTTTGCCCTAGTGGCTTCCCGCCTTGCTTGGGGTGAAAAAAAAAAAAAAAAAAAATTCTCTTCCCCATCTCATGATCATCCATACATGATTTTAAAATTTCTCCATGAATTCCATGTCTCTGATATTCCTCAAGTATTATGTTTAGGCAGGTGTCTAGTCTAGCCCTTGTACTCCACATTCTAGAGTTGCATGGAATGTTGTGATGTAATGGAATAACCTGTCATCCCCATGAGTGACTACACTATAGGTAGTAACTACCTATAAGTATCTGTAAGTCAACAGACTACAGAGACTAGCTGGGATCTGTTCCAGCTTAACAGTCAAACTCTCTGCCTTTGGGCAGAGAGGAACCCAGATGAGGTTCCACCGAAGGTCAATCTCTCGTTCGGGGAGCTAGACTGCCTCTGAACCCGTTTATACGGGTTCAAAAGGGAATATTTGGGGCCGAGCCTACAGGCTTGGAGAACCCATCTTAAACTGGCCTTGTGCCACATGCAACCCTCGTGGGTGTGGGGTAGCTAAATATACTAGCTGGGATCTGTTGAGTACGACTCAGACTTATGCGAGAACTACCGCCATTCCAATAGTAGCACTCACTACTGGATTGACTTGTGATGACCTTGTGCATAAGTGTTACCTTTATTCTTATTGTATTGTTTTTTACAATAAACCTTTACTTATTTTATCCAACTTGTTTTTCAAGTATATATTCCTATTAGCACAGATTATAACATGTTGTAAATACAATTCAGGCTCATTTAAACTTTGGTAAGGTATTAATATAAAGGGAGATCACTTTTGATTATTGTCCTGATTTTGTATGGGCTCCTTATTGCCAGTAACATTTCTGCTATGTAAAACGTCTGTTGTCAGTTTTTGGTTGTCTTCTAAACTCATTCAAATTTTGTGGCTGCTGATATTAAAATGTCTGCAAAGAATTTTTTTCTATGGAGAGTGTGGTTTCCATTAGGATATGCCTTGTGTGTAATATGAGCTTTGCTTGGTATTGAAAGCACTGGAGGAATTGAAAACATCCAAATAAAAACAGTATCTAAGTACTTAATAAATATTTTAATATTCTTCATTTTTTTTTTTTTTTTAACTATTTTGTACTAGTATCCTATTTATTGTTGGTTCTTATCATTGATAAGCTGTAAAAAAACAAAAAAAAACAAATCAGTCAATTGATCATTACATTCTGTTTGATTGTGTTGGTAGTGTAAATGTTATTGTTGTGGAAAGTGAAATCAACAAGTATAGTTCAAATTCTAACCTAGTCAGTTGCATTCACTTTCACATGAATTAAATCATCTCTCATCCTCCCAGCTATGAATTACTTAGCAGCATATACTTGGCTCTCAAGTATGGCAGCAACCAGTTAACGAGTGAATTTGAATGAAAACACTGAAATCACTTTGCTATATTTCCCAAGAAGGCATGGCAATTCAGAGACAAAGAAAAGGAAGCTGATTATACATCCTGAATGGATATGGAGATTAAAAAAAAAAATCTACTTTTCACTGTGTAAATGTCACAGCAGATGAATTTGTTGCAGTTTTTTTTGTGTATATTATGTAACTAGTGAGCTAGCCCAAATGACTTGACTCACGTTATAGTCCACTACTAGAAGGTTAACCAATCAGAAGACGTAGAATATTCAGTCCGTTGTGTATAAAGGCGGCCATTTTGTTTACTCTATCCGAATGTCCAGTGCCAGCTTGTCAGGTGAAGAGGAACAGAAGGAAGAACTACGCTCTGCTACTTTACAGGGATATCCACTGCTAACCTGAACAACGCTTCCCTACTGTCTTCGAAATATTCACTGCTAACCTCTGGATTCTATACTCAAAGACAACCGTCATCATGAACAACAGAATCAACAAGGAGGAGTTTGTGATTAGGGCTAAGAAAAAAATTATTAAATACAACTGTATACCTGAAAATGGCTGGAAAGCTCACTGGTCAAAACATAGTGATTGAAACTAAAAATGTGATGCTAGTAGGTAAAATACTTAAGTGAATAATATGAAGTCAAATGTTAAAATAATATTTAATTATATTTGTGAAAAACTTCAATAACTAATGTAAGTTTATTTTCTTACACCTTCTCTTGATGTGTGAAGTGTAAATGAAGAAATGCCAGACAAAATCTTTGTCTATTCACTCTCTTAATACTTGTCTCAACTTTTATTTTTTTTAACAATGGCATCTGAAATACCTTAAAATATTATTGTTTTATTTCTAATGGTAATACTGGCATTGTATTTTCTCATATAATACTGCCCCCCCCCCATGTAAATGTTCTTTTAAAATCAACCACATCATTAAAAGGTCATTGCTTAGGACTAGTAAATGGGTTGAGATAACAGTACCCTAACTCCTAGACACACTCAAAATGAAACTTGTATGATATGATCAGTACAGTAGGAATTTTTAATCTCTCTGTAAAGTGTTTAAATGTTCCTCAAATGGAAAACATTGGGTTGCTAAAAAATACACTCTAATTAAGCAAGTCACATATATAAAACATGATGTGCATAGCTCTCTCTCTCTCGCTCATATATATATATATATATATATATATATATATTTGTGTGTGTGTATCATGCAACTTTTAAAGTTAATCTTAAGAGGGTTACATCATACACAACATATAAAATCAACATATGTACTGCTGGCCCTGACGATACCATTGACCAAACTATCTATTTACTGTAGTCAAATTAGCTTCAAAATTAGGTCTTCAAAGGTCACATGATATATATATTGGGTGTAACAGCAAAATTGTCTAATTGTTAGATTAAGTTTTGAACCTTTGTATCGTAGAAATGATTAAAGATATTTTACTAGAATTCTCTGAGGTTTTTATAACATTGGTCAACTCTACTTTGAGCAAAAGGAATGTATAATTAATCTCCAAGCTTAACAGAAGAATCATTACAAAATCGATCATAAACGAAAATGACATGTTTATCATTAATAAATCATAGCTAAGGATCGGAAGCTCATGAAGGATTGAAATTAAGTTCAAATATATATTATTTCCGGATCACTTTCCAACTTATTCAAGATGATCTACACCCTCTCTAACCTTCTAACTTTCTGTCCTGGAGTAATAAGGTGTCTCACAGGTTGCATGTAAAATTTGATTTTCAAGTTTTTTTTTCATGGCTCTTTGGACTGTCATAGGTTAAACTCCTCTCTCACATGCCAAATGTGAGTTCGATCTTTTATAATTGGTCTCTTTAGCTCTAAGTTTAAATGATGATCCCTCTTCCTATTGTGACCTCCTGATCCAATTTTCCTCTTTATTGTCCCCTCTTTTTTAAACATTCACCATTCTCTTGATGGTTCTTAGATGGACTTTGAAGATGGAAGCCAAATTATGAATGTTGGTACCATTACTGAAGTCTTGAATGATCTTTTTCCTCTCGCCATTGCTCATTTGGGAAGACAATGGGGCTGGTACAAAACAATTTTAACCTGTTCTCTTTCTAGCTGAATAACTCAAAGGGTTTTTCAGTGATTCTTATGACAGATGGTATCAAGATGGCTAAACATCTTATCTGAAAACCTGGAAAAAAGAAACTCAATTAGTTTAGTAGTTTTTAGATATTAAACACCTTGTGGGATGGATAATGATATGGACCATTTTGCTGTTACACCTGGTGTGTGTGTGTATATATATAATTAAAATGAAATGTGGTCCACTTGTGCTCCTTGTAATATGTAGTATAAATAATGAAATTCAAAGGATAAAAAGCCAACAAAATGATACCAATATTGTCAATAAAATTGATATTTATTTCATATAAACCTGTTGACTGAAATGAAGCACTAAGAGATATAGTTTGAAGTTGTAATTTTTGAGCATGCCTGTATTCTTTTTCAATGATGTGATGAAAAAGCAAAGAGGTGGGATATACTCATTCAAGGAATCTTGTTGGTTGGAAGTCTCCCCACAAAATTTATACTCTCTAAGTAAACTCAAATCTTTGTTTTATTCCTCAATGATTGAATTTATTTTGAAAATAAATTTCAACTCCAATTTCCGTCTCGCCTCTTGGCTGTTGAACGAAGACGTCAAAAGAACGCATCTGATGTCATCTGCATTATGATGTAGTAAACTGAAGTGATTTGCAACTGGGAAATAATTATTATTATCCCTGATGGTTTTCTTGTGATTGTTGAATCGAAGTCAAATTCTTTTCCCGGTTCTCCCAAGGAGTTAGCTTCTTGGAAGAAAAGCAAATATACTAAATTTGAACTATCACAATTTATACCTGGTGGTTTGAGTACTGGCAATGTGTTTACAGACTTGGCATCTGGGTTTAATACAGGTCATATTACTTTGGTGAGGTGGTGACAGAAGTGTACTGGATGTGGTTAAATGGATAGAGGTTCAGTGGCAGTGGGGTATCTTGTGGAGATTGGATTTTCCGTGAATATCTTTTTAAATGTCTGGTCAAGTTTTAAGTACTGGAAATCTTTTGTTAAGACATGGAAAAGCTTGTGAAAGTTATAATTAAAATCAAAAACCTTGGGAATTTTGAAATTATTCTTTTTTGTTACATAGTTTAGAAGTCAATTCAGTCAATTATGTGCTATGTATGATATACGCTTAGGCAATCATGTATCTTTCAATACATGACTGACAAGTCAGATTTTCCCAAGCCACAGTAGGTTGGCGTTTCTTTCTGCAGTAGACTAGTTGCCATCCAAGGCTATAGAACCCAGTCTGCCCTGCTATTTACCCATATCTGGAGGGGAAAAAAAGAGAATTCATACCTTTCCCAAGTGTATTAGCATGTAAGTGAATGTAATGGATTTGACTGGAATTCACGTTTTACGTGCTAGGTTAGAAGTGCTTTCCTATTTTGTTTGGATGGCTTAATAATTGGATTTTTGATAGTTTTAAATGGGTAGTTCCTGTTAAGAAAGTGATTGAATAATTGTCCTGTGTGTATTTTTGTTATGGGAACTTACCTATAACGATAATGGACTCTTCCTGACACTATAAATACTGCACTTCTCAAGAGGTATAATGAATGAATGGTGTAATGAGTCGAGACAATATTAGTCCACTCTAAACCAGACGGACAGTCATTACTAACACCTTCAACTTCTTGTACTATATTTCTGTTGTAATATATCTTTGTTATTCTACTCTTGTGTTTGTATTGTTCTTCCTTGGTTCTAACCTTGGACCATAACTGTGGTGCGAGGATATTGGATCATAACAATTTTGTAATCACTATCGTGTGAATAGATAAATTTCATGCAGAGATATTGACTGTAGATAATTGATTCTTTTAGATTGGTGGGGTGGCAGATATTAAAAATCAGGTAGCAACGGCCATTTGTGGGTTTGGTGTTGTGTAAATGTGGTTGTTGTTAAGATGTACTTTGTACATCCAAAAACATAATAGACATGGTGGAATATTCGAATGTGAATTTGATGGTGTTGTGGAAACTGTTGAGGTACTTTTTTATACTCTTGTAGACTGATCTCTCTGTGTATTCATATAAATAAGATATCAGAGGTGCTATCTTGTTTCAGAGGATCCATGAATATGTTTGAATAGCTGGGAGCCATTTTCATTCCCACTGCTGTGTCTTTGACTTGAAGACAATGGTTCCATTTAAACTCAAAATTGTTGTGTCTGAGTATGAATTGTATAATGTTGGTGATGTCTTTTGAGGTGTATTCCTGAAAGCCTCTGGCCCATAGAAAATGCCTGCAGGCTAGAATTTCCTCCTTGTGTGGGATGTTAGAATACAGGGATATCATATCCATGGTCACTAGGAGTGAATTGTTTTGCAATCTATCTGTACCTTTCAGAATTCTGAAAGATATAGATAGATTAACAAACAATTTCAATATAAATTCAAACATTGAGAAATTAAACAGAGATTTGGGTTTACTCAGAGAGTATAACTTCCATGGGGAGACCTTTAACCAACATTTCTTGAAAGAGTAAATCCCACCTCTTTGTCCCTCACATTGTTGAAAAAGAACACGGGTTTGTTCAAAAATTCCAATTTCAAAATATATCTCTTACTCCTTTGTTTCAGTCAATAGGTTTATATGAAATAAATATCAATTTTATTAACATTATTGATATCATTTTGTTGGCTTTTATCCTACAAATTTCATTATTTATACCGTCCTGGGTATGACGATAAACTACATCCGTGTCCTGGGTCAGACGATAAACTATGTCCAACAGCAAGGCCTCGGCTTGGGAGGTTTTGAGGAGTGTGGAACTACCTCTTAATTGCTGGTGTTCCCAGGTCCACCCTGACCCGGGGTGGTAGCACCTGTTAGGGTCCCTGCTATGGGCAAATAGTTAACACTCAAATTTGGTTCAAAATATTATAAAAGTGTAAAAATAAGTTTTAATACCAGGAATACTTTGTAAAAATAAAATTATTACCAGGAATACATTTTTGAAAAAAAAAAAAAAAATTACCAGCAAAGGAAAATTCTTACCAGAAATGGATTTTTGAAGGAAAAAATATTACCAACAATGAAAATTTTGTCAGCATTAAATAATCCATTGAGGTTGATATGCCGTAAAACAAACCAAATCATTTATTTATACCACACACACACATATATATATATATATATATATATATATATATATATATATATATATATATATATGTATGTATAGCAATGATAGTCATTGTTTTAAATACCATGGAAATATTTCTTTTAAGAGGTTTTTATTTAATTGATGGTCCATGATTATAGATATTATTCCTCTAATTACTTTTGTCAGTTTGACCATCTTCAAAGACTAAATTTGTTTTCAATTTGTGATAAGTGTTTTAAATGTTAAATAACTAATAACAACAGCAACATACAGTAAGAAACTTCATGAAGCTTTTTGTATGTCTGCTGATAAAAAAATGTAAGTTCAAAATATGACATCATAACCTATAATAAAACAATTCTAGAACTACTTCTAAAACTATCAAAATAAGATTCTAAAGAAAGCAAATACCTACCTATTGAAAACAAATTTATTCCCTGAAGTTGGCCAAAGTGTTTCATTTCAAAAATGTATATTTCTATATCTCTACAGTATTTCTATTCTGATGTTATCAAAGAAATTTTTCTGTTTTCCAAAAATTTTTAAAAACTTTGCTTATCTCTTATGCACATCAATATTTGTGAATTTTATATATTATGAAAAAAATCTACAGAATAATGTTTGATTATTGAAATGCGTTTCTTTTTTTGTTAAACAAATTTATTAATAGTTATAAAATTCACACTTGTATTGAAAATTATTTATCATAAAAAAAGAATATATCTTTGTTAAAGAAAGTTGATCCTATACTTGAAAATTAAGAATGTTTGTAGATACAATGGGGTTAATATTTAATTTTAATGTTGTAATAATTCTCTGTAACTCTGTGCATATTGCTGTGTGAAAATGTGTGCAAAGGAGCAGGCAGGCAATTTTGTATTTGCTTGCATGTGTGAACCAGTCTGTTGGCAGCAGGTCAAAGACAGAAACTCCCTCTTGTCTTTAGACCAACAGAACTGATGTGGAAAATGTTTTATTCTTTGGCTTTGCTTCAATAGTTCTCTAGAGGCAACTAATGGGGTTCAGATTTACTGTGTGGCACAGCCTCTGCAGACAGTTATTTGAGAAGAATAACTCAAATTTATTCAAACTTGGTTTTGATTTCATCATACTGAGAAGGGAAAGAGAGAAGAAAAGGCTAAACCTATTCACAATAGGAAGGCCAGCCCTATTATGTGATCAAATTTTTGACTTGAGTTTAAGAGTGTGAGTGTGTGTAGTTGATATAGATATATATATATATATATATATATATATATATATATATATATATATATATATATATATATAGAGAGAGAGAAGTAAATTGGTTTGATGTTTTGGCACATATCATCAGTGATGTTATATATATATATGGGGATGGGGGGTTCGGCCTGACCAACTTCTGAAAATTTGTCCAAGCATTAGAATTTTGCAGAGAGGACATCTTTACATAACCTACTTTTACATATCTATACACACACACACACACACACACACACACACACACACACACATATATATTTATGTAGTATTGCTGAAAGTTCTTAGCCCAAACAAATGAAAACAAATATAAAATTTTATTGAGTGGAAGTGTTTACCTCCAAAGTTCTGATCAGTTATTTGGTGTCAGATTTTGAAAATTCGAATGGACAAATATCTCAAAAACAATTTAAAAAAAAATACTGAAATTTTCACCAGAACAGATGTTTTGTGATGTTAAGTCACACATTGAGCAGTCAACATTTTTATCAAAAATTTACAAGTGTAGAAAAAGAAAATCTTCACCAATAAAATTAAATACAGTTTTGTTGCTGTCATTACACACACACACACACACACACACACACACACACACACACATATATATATATATATATATATATATATATATATATATATATATATATATATATAATTTTATAGGTACCGTATAGCAGTGTACAGTACTATAAAATATTTACATTTTACTATTATGGATACACAGCATTGCCTGGTTGGCGGAAGAAATAACTTCAAATATAACAATGCCGAAAAATGCATTAACACATTGACTGCCAACCACCAGATAACTCACGGTTAACAGTTTTATTATGATTCAGAGTTATCTTCTCAACAATGAGATTTTTTGCTGTGATGCTTTTGTGTGAAAACAATGTTACAATTGCATTTGATACTATAAATCAACCAATCAAAATTTTTATTGCCTTGGTAGGCTATTATAAAATTAGAGTTTGAAGTCTGATTTAATAATTGACCTCTGGTTGTCAATATGATCAAGAAAAATTTCTAATGTATGATGAATGAAAATCAGATTTTCATTTGCTCCAAACAAAAGGCTGACATAATTCTTTAGGTTGATAGCTCTTCTAGGTATACAACATTAGTGTTTCTCTCATTAAGTGCTAGTATAAAAAAATTTAGTGGGGAATCCATCTCAAGAAAAAGCAATATAGAATTGGCCATAAGGAAAAGAACAGAGAAATCAGCTTAAGGCCAGCTGAGAGATTGGCCTTTTCACTGAAAATTGAAGTCACTTGGATTCAAAAGGCAAATCTGTTGGAATAATAAGGATCTTGAGAAAGAAATGATCTTCATTTTTGTCTACTGTAGTTAGGATAGTTTCCTTGATGACTTGGCAAGATCCTTATTTTGGTTGAAGTCTGTATAGTGGAACACCATACAATTCAAGGGTTGAAAAACTGAGTTAGGTTCAGGACATTGTCTGAAATTCCTGGAACTTTTTGTCACTTGAATTGTTCAACTGTACCTCCCTTGGAATCTTTGCATCATTCTTTGGAGCAAGTAAGCCTTGTTCATAGAGCAGCATCTAATTCCTGTAGTTTTGAGACAATTCTTTTACATTTAAAACTTATTAAATAACCAAGTTTAAATCTGAACATCAGAGAATTTCTTTTTCTAAACATTTCTCAGTATTGCAGACTATGTTACAAACAAACCTGTGAAGTTTTTTGTTTCACTAAAAAATCTATATTGATAAAAAGTTGACCTTTTGTGGCTTCCATTGACTTTGGAGATCAGCATCACTTAACCTATTATCTGTCCAAGTTACCACAACAAGTTACCTCGAAGAATGTAAATGTTTGGCTTCAATATAAATCATTGCATTTCTTGTTCCAATGTCTTTAATAAATTCACACTATTCTTGCTTTATGTCTGGTCTAATTCTCCTATGTGCTGTATTCAGCAAATTTGTGATCATAAACATCAAGATTTTGTTGAATAGAGTACATAGCAGAATTAGTTAAGTCATTAAGCTGATTAGTTATTTAACTGATTGTCCAATGGAGCTTGCACTCATTTGCACCTGGTGTCTTAGGCATTGCTATATAAATGGATGTACTAAGTCTTCTGGTATGTCATCACTGCTGCATATTTCATTTATTTCAGTAAACTTGTCAATCACAAAATTATTTAGTACTGACAGTATCTCTATTACAATCCCAACTTATACTGCTGCTTTGTTTCTGTATATCTTGTCCATTACTGATCTTAACTGCAGAATTAAATATTTCAGGTCCTTCCATACTTTTTTTTTGTGTTATAGTTTTCTTTTTCTTTTTTGTGTTCTGGATGAGTTCTCTGCGGTCATTTTTATCATTGACGTATTTTTTTCCCTTTTTATTTTGAGCATTTCATTTCTTTGTTTGATTTTATGCATTCCCTCATTTACTTGTCCTGTTGTTTCTTTTATTCTTTTATATTGGGTTGGCTAAAAAGGTTGTTTGGTTTATAAAGTAAATTTTCTCCTTAATAACTGAACAACCTGCTGCATCTATAATGCTCCTCCTTTCTATCTCTGTATACTTTTTGTGAAACCATTCTGGGTATACAACTCTATCAAATACTTTAGGCAGTTGAACCTCCTTGCCTTGCATAGCTCGAAACTTGTAATTGATTTGTAAATTTAGCTTAATATGGCAAAAACACATATTGGAAGATTGTGTTGCACCAGTCTTCAAACTTGAGAAGTCCTGCCTTAAAAATCATGATTCAAAATTCTAGTTTTTTATGTGGGCTTAAATGGAAACCTCTGGAAAATATGTGACAATACAGGTATAATGAACCCTTAAATACTTTATAGGTTGTGTCTTGTATATTAAAGAATTTGCACTTTTTTTTAAGAAAGGTTTATTTCAAATTTTCTGGAATGCTCTGGCATTAAAAAAAATTATAATACAAAAATAATTTGGAAATGATCATTTCTTTATGGTTAAGACTGTGATTAATTTCTTTGACTGTGAAAAAATATTGTTTGCTTAGTACAAAGTCCCTTATTTTTCTTTCTTTGTATATTTCTGTTTTGACTTTGTACCTATCCATTCTTTCCAGATTTTTAGAAAAATAGCTCATTCTACCATGCCAGTAAGTACCTGACTCCTCCTGCTGGACTTTATCTTTACAAGAGTCAGAGGAGTTCAAAAATGAACTATTGATGCCACATTTGGGCTGGAGCTGCTCAATCCCCATTGTCCAACCATGGGAGAGTTCAGAATCATTTACACATCCTTGTGGGGGATGATATATTTTCCATCCTGCAGGTTCTTTTCCACAGATGCAACATCACAACTCTGTCACTATTTCCATGGCAAATGTTCACATGAACTTCATTCATAAGTTAAGACTTTTACAGCTAGGCCATACCACACCATGCAGTGGAATCAGCCTCATTTCTTCCATATTCCTATTGTAAGGAGAAATTGCCACGCAGGTAGCATTTTTCCCAAAACAGCAACTTTGCAGAATAGATTCCCATATGAATGCTTCCCTAAGCTCTACAATCTTAACCATTTTAAGTCAAGAGTCAGTCGTTGTCTATCCTTCTCATAATCTTCAATCCCTATCTCCTCGTCTTTCAGTTGACATCACACAGCTCATTGAGTAGGCCCCTATTTTAATCTCTTCCCGAGAATTGCATTAGGTAAACTAAATCAAATAAAGATTTTGCAGGTGATTATTGCTACTGCTTTATTTTTAATATCTTTTGTTTTTATTTAAACTTGAATAAGATGCATGAGTTATGACTCATTCATTAGCTAAGATATAATGAATTAATCAGAAGAGCTGAGTAAAAGAAATATTTTAAATCTTTGTTTTATGACAAAATTTTAGAGAAAATGTAAATAAAAAGGACACTTATAATTATCAGGAGGAGACAGTTGAAATTTCTAGGGCACATAACGAGGAAAGCGGGCTTGGAAAATTTGATACTCAGAGGATAGATTGAAGGACAGAGGAAAACTGTATGTAACCTATCAAGCAAGATTGAGTAAATGGATGGGGGAACAATGTTTAGGAGAAATAAGAAGACAAAATTTATTAAGATCTGCAAAGGACAAGAAATTGAGGAGAGCTTTGATCATTTAATTCCTGATGGGAAACAGCTTGTAAAAGAAGCACAAATGAAGAACATAATATTGTAGGTTTCTTGCAGAATATTGCAATTTATCTACAAAATTATTTCAAAGTTTTATAGCTTTTGATACACTTTGCTGACTATGTCAGGAAATATATTCTTTTCATATTTTCATGATAGAAAGCAGGATGAACTGATGTCAAAATGAAGATATATCAACTTTTATAGTTTTCCTCAAAGTGTAAGAGAAAGCCTATCATTAGTCACTGCATAAAAAAAAAAAAACTGACTTTGAAGTGAAGACAAAAGACGATGTTGAAATTTTTGTTACTTGTATATTACAAATACGCAACCAATTGCTGAAGAGAAGAAGCTGTTGAGTTTACAAGTTTATTTTTTTTTTTTTTTTTTTATAACTCACTTTATTTTCCCATTCTCTAAATTGCATTTTTCTATTTTCAACTTGGACAATGAATTTTTTACTTTGTTCTACGTTGCATATTTATATACATGCACACTTTCCATTCAATGATGTCAAAACCAATTTTTAGTTACCAAGATTAATCGTAATGAGGAAGAACAGTTGGGATGGTGGTTTGTGGACATGTTAAACTGTTTGAATGCAAATTCTTTATGGGAAAAGGAAGTTTCAAGAAAAATATGCTTTTTAAATTTTTGTTTTTCAGACAATTTTATATTTTTATTATACATTTATATAATAAAACACAAAAATTGAATAAAAAAACAAAAACAAATCATTCACATTCTATGTACTTTGACAGAAAATAAACAGGAATAATTTTATTTTCATATAGAAATTTGATAAATGTGATACGTTAAATTGGTTTCTTGAGAAAAAAGTGTATGAGATGAAAATTTACAAAGTTCTCCAATATCTGAATGGTTTGGCTTGCTTCCTAATGTGTGCCAGATGTCTATATCATAACCATTCTATGGGAATTTAACAATTTATATCTTGAGTCTTTAGTAATTTTTGGGAATTGGAAACGGTTTTGAATCATTATTTATTCTTTTACATGTGTGCAATATTTGAAATATTCATTGTTTGTACTTATAAAATGTTGAGTTATATCTTTGCATTGGTTATTTTCTTTCAGTTTAGTTTCAAATTGCTTTCATCAGATTCTGTGGAAACTAATTTTACAGGTCTCTCCTTGCATGTTTGTTTTTAATCCTTTAGCCCTAAGCAAGGCAATAAAGTCACTAAGATGGAGAAATTTACTGAATGTGAGAGAAATATAAGAAAAAAAACATTAAGGGGAGAGAGCAATAAAAGAAGAGGAATTAAAACATGATAATGAATGATATTGCATGTAAATTTTTGTAGATCAAAGTTTACTGGGAAGCAAGAAGCCGGAAGAGAGCTTCACAAGTGAGAAGTGTGAGAAAAGAAACTGTCAGAATAGAACTTATGGTTACATCTAGCGGCCATTTCAACTGTAAAATGATGAGACTTTTCTGCCAATTTAGTATTGTGCTTAGATTTGTAAAGCCCACTTACCAAAGAGTAAAGCAATATTTATTTCTGAAATAAAACAAAAAAATGTGACACAAGGCCAAAATAGGCATGGGGGAAGGCTGGTCCTCAATATGTCTTATATTAACTTATTAAACTTAGCTAGCCACAATCACTGACCCAAACGAACTATACAATATTCCTTATGCCACTACATCACACTTACTTACCATTTTTACTACAACCATCATAATACCTCAAAGTCTCTATGAAGTCTTAACTAGTCCTCATATGTACAATTTCTCTATGTACTATGGGGAATAAAATTACAACTTTTAAAAACGAAGCCCCAATTAATATTTACAAAATTTAAAATGCTATGTACAAGAAACTAAAGAAAATAGTGTTAGTAATAACCCTTACCCCTGCCAAATCCTTAAATACTGAAGAGGAAAGCTCATCAGAATAATTAACATGAAAATATTATAGAAAAGGCGCAGGAAATCTATGTTATGGCAGTAGGAAAGTGACTGAAGGTGAGATTCCAGGTCAGGACCAATAACAGTGCAGATTCTTCTTTGTATCTTACCAAGAATCTATAAATACATAACAGAATCACCAGACCAGATATGACAGCAATATTCAATGCATGAATGAATGGTAGACTATCTAGGAATCAAGAGAAGTTATGTGATTCTTTAAATAAAATGCTGTGCCTAGCAAAACTTAATATTTTCTTTCTGGAAGGTATATTTTATATCTTGGTATCTTGTCTGTGTGAGATAACCTATGGCAAGAGAGCTTAGCATCTATTGATTTTATTCATTTATTTATTTTTTTTTTTAGGTTAAGGGTCTTTGAAATAGAAAGTACCCTGGCCTTTGATTCATACATAACAGCCACGTCGTTTGTTTGAAAATGTTGGTTCTTGACTGGTTTCTTTGCTTGTGTTTAAAGCTTCGATACATTCAGCTCAAATATGATGCTGCTTTTTCATTTGTACTTCAACTTAAAAAAATGTACTCTGAATTCTGTTCTTGTCCTACCTGACCATGACAGTTTTCTACATCTTACACATGAATATTTTGTGATATAAACTCAAATAAATAGACATCTCTTTTTTGAAACAACCATTTTGAATCAACAATCTAAACAATTCCAAAAAAAATTTTATACTGATTAAGTTTTGTGGACATGACACAAGCAAATTTGCTTCAGGCATCAAATTTATCAGTTTTACTGTTTTTTTGTTTTTTTTTTCATGTAGAATATTGGATGAGGTATCAAATCTCAATGGAAATCATCATTTGGAGAAAGGTTTTGGGATATTTTTTTTGTTTCATGAGTTAAAAATGACCCTGAAAAGTTCTCTGGTATTTCTGTTAGAAGGTATGAGTCACTTAATATATCTTTGAACCTGCCGTTCTTGATTGAGTCTTTTAACATGGAGTTCCATTTCTGTTTTTGTTCAAAGAATTGCCAGTTAATATTGGAATTAGTCCTTTCTGCAAATACAAGATATTACATGTGTAGAATTTTGAAATGCTATTTCTCACACACCCAAATCTTGCCAATTTGTTTTTTCATTCTTTGATGCTCTTTGTTTAACCTTTTCACTGTTGACGTTATTCAATAGTTTAAGAATATGTGGTTTCTCTTTTTGAGGTCATATCTTTTTTTTTTTTTTTTTTTTTGATGGCATACAACCACATCACATTGAAACACTGGTTTGTGCATGATCACCGAAGTTAAGCAATGTTGAGCATGGTCAGTACCTAGTTGGGTAACTGCTTGAGAATACTAGGTGCTGTAAGCTTGCATATACAGAAGGTGTAATGGATACTATCTCAGAATTGTTAATTGGAGATCAGAGTTCCAATTCCAGTCGGGTTCATTATATTCACTTACGCACAAATACCCTAGGGAAAGGTATGAATCCACCTCTTATCCTCCTCATTTATGGTTTAATTACTAAAACTTGTATCACTAAACGATTATTATCTCCAAAAAACATGATTCTTGCAATCAAAAAATATTTTCTGGCTTTAAATAACCTGCAAGGGGTTGATAAAGTGTAGTAAATGAATGAATAAATTATTCAATCCATCACTTTCTTTCGATTCCTGATAATCTTTGTATCTGAAATTAAAAAATAAATACCCATAACTGTATTATTACATATACATGTGTATATATATATATGAAAAAATATAGTTTTAAGTTGTGCTATATTTATAGGATAAAGTGCTCAATATCAGAGATAGAGCATATGTAAATATAAATAAAAAAGTGAATATTGAATACTCAGAGACAGGCTGTTTCATGCTTCCAGCATGAAACAGCCTGTCACCTCTGAGTGTTGACTTCAATGTTCACTTATATATATATATATATATATATATATATATATATTATGGGCATCACTCAAGTTGCATTATAAAGTCTGATACCAACAAATAAATTATTCTAAATATTTCTAATGAAAATAGATATTACAAAGTGATATTCACATGGTATTTACTTATTTATTTAAACATATCCTGATATAAATAGCAGAAATTTTATTGTGAAAACATCCACTTGTATAATAGTGTGTGTGAGCAAATGAGAACACATCTTTATCCCCTTTTTCTTTTATTTTAATTATTCATTATTTTTTGCAGTAGGATTTTTATCTAGTTTAAGAAGTGGCTTTCTTCTGGTTGCTCTTTCATAACTTGTGATGAAGTGAATCTTATAATTTGAACTTTTTTTTTAAACATATCAAGCCTGTTTTCTGAGAGCAGGTCAATTTAAATTAGAGTTGTTTCCTTTCCTTCAATATGCCTCCAATCATTAATATTGCAATGCATCTATTTTAAAATTTGGTAATTGCTACCCTCCTTGAACATGAGGCATTGTTTGAAACCAATTAAAGAATTTGCTTCTGATAAGATTTTAACTTACACCCAGCGGTTAGATGTAGGTTTTGTTCTCCATTATGACAATACAAGATTCTTATTCTTCATTTCTCATTCAGCGTCTTTATTAGAATTTAACCATCTACTCTTCATTATAAAACCATAAATTTCAATGTATCACTTGGCTCCATTTCTCTTATTTTCTGTAAATGTTGGGCGGCTTGAGCACCTATAATATCAAATTTATGGCTATGAACAAAACAGATAACATTATATTTGACACTGTTTCTCATATATTCATAGATGTTACATCATCAAAGATAAGCTGTACATGAAAATGATGAAAAATATTTGATGGTTTTGTCCTTGTAAAATCCACTATACCAAAATGATATTGATATCAGCTGAAATATCAAACAAATTTGCCTGTGATGTTAGATTATTGCTTTCATTTTTTTTTTCTGCTTTTTTTCTTTGACCCCTCCATAGGTAAACAATAATTCAGGAAGGATGAAGAGAAAGAAAAACAAAAAAAATCATTTTAAAGATCAAACATATATTATGGGTCTTATATCAGCAGATAAAATTCCCTGACAAAGAATCAGTACATGTGGGCCTCTAGTTGTTTACAGGAAAGTGGGTACTTGTATTTCCTGTGTAGTCAATCCTCACTTAATCTTCTTGGTCGAAAATGCATACAAATCTGCAAATAGAAGCTTGAGATGTTTTTGACATAAGTGCAGCATAGAGAAAGAACATTTTACAGAGTAAAGAAAATCTTAGATTTCTTTCTCCCCACCCATATGCCAACCAAATGATTGGTGCCTAAGACATATTTGTAAGAAAACCCCATTTTTTTTCTGAACTTTATCCAGTACCACATTCAAAACCTTACTTTTTTAATCTGTTTGAATCTAAATCCAGAGACATTTTGCTTCTGCTGGCAGAACCCCTTTCTGATTGCCCATATCTTCAAGGGTATAACCGTACTCACCACACTTGGTCAATTTCAGGTTGGTGTGGCTATTTAACCCATAATTGGGGAGTTTGAATTCAGAGTTGTCCTTCTCGTAGACTGGCTACTGCCCAAGGCTATAGAACTGTTGTAGCGTAGTTTCACAGTGGATGCTTGTAGTTGTACTAAGTCGGTCCTAAAATAGGTTCGATGTACAAAACGTTAGGAACTTGATATAATAGGTAATGATGCAGAGAAATCTAGTGGTGGTCGCTGATACTTTTAGCATCTGACTAACGGTCGTCCGACATCGACTGACTCATCAACTCACTGAGCGACTCATTACTCTTACTACTTCTACTTATTATAGGTGGGAGAGTTTATTAACTATAGAATAGGTGTGTTCCACTATAACAAGAACCCAGTCTGTCCTGCTATTTATCCATAGCTGGAGGGAGAAGAGATAGATTCATACCTTTCCCAAGGTTATAGTACATAAATGAATGTAACTAACTCAACTGGATTTCAAACTCAGTTCCCTATTTCCTTAATCTGAGTCGCTATCCATTACTCCACCATGTATTCTCTATGTATTTGAATTGATTTGAGTACTATCAATTTTTAAAATTATTGTGTGTGTGTATATATATATATATATATATATATATATATATATTAAACAACTGGACTAATAGATCTTTTTTAAATATAAAGAGGAAAAGGTATGATTTTTTAGGATCTGATTATTATTGCTGATGTTTTGGTGTTATATTTGACCATTTCCTCAAAGCAGAGATTGGCAATAGAACAAAGCTATTCTTGTATTCCATTGTGTTGGTTTTGGTTCACCCACTAATTTTTTTTAACACTTGTTTTATAGCAACTGAAGAGAAATGAGTCAAAACAAGCCAAGCTGTCACCATGCACTAATGAAGTAATCTTGTATCAGACCCAAAATTGGTCTAGACATCTTGGAGAATCTATACCTATATTGATTCTTACATATGTTTGTTTGTATTTAATTATTTATTTATTTTTCGGAGGTGAAGTGATTAATTTTTGTGAAGTGAAATTTGCTGAAGAACATTGGCAATCGGTTTGTAAAGATATGTGTAAATAATAAATGGTTGATTGGAAAATATGGTAAGTAATCTATCATAATGCATTCCTGATTTTTTTTTCTGCATTTGATGGCATTAAGCAACTTATTATTAAAAATGTTAAAAGTGAAGTGAAAAAATAAGTTGATTTTCTCTTTTTTTAACTGATATAATTTTATTTTTGAATGTGGAGTCTTTCTTTTTTCTGAGTTGCCAAAAAAACTAAAGCTGTAATATTTTTTCTGTTTACTTTTTTCTTCTTTTCTCTGCACCAAGCTATATTCATTGTCAGTGCAGATTTTATTTGTTGTCTTCATAGCTCTTGTGAGTAATTTTTTTTTTATAGTGTAATTGAGTTTCTTTTTTTTTTTTTTTTTTTTTTCCTTTACATTTTGTAGAAGAATTACTGGGTCCTTTGAGAATAGATTTTATTTTTTTTTTTAAATTTTTTTTTTTGGTTTATGGTGGGAGGTGATTCATTGTAAGACAAGGATATGTGTCCTAAAACATTTTTCTTTCATTCTGTCATGCCTCCAATTTTGTGATTTTCAAGCAGAGATGAAAAAATGATAGATTTTGCTTCTATGAACCGCAGCTAGAAAATATATATAACAAATGGAAGTATTATTGAAAACATATAAATATGGTGAAGTTCTTATATAATTCTTATTTCATATAATTCCTATTTATTTGTAAGATTTTATAAATGAAGCTCAAATTTTACTTGGCACAATTCGTAAAATTAAACTGAGGTAAAAATAGAAGAAACAGTTAGGTTTACTTGATTACTTTACCTTTCTTTCTTTTATATGCCAAGTCCTTTGATAATGTTGGTGATCATGACACTCTATAACAACTTCCTGTCTTTTATTGTTTTAAATAATCATTTATACTTTACAATTCCACTGTCTATGTGTTCTTCCATCTATTTACACAAATTCATTAAGTAGGTTACTCACTGTTCCCTTTCTGGTGTCTCTTGCCTTTACTATATACTGTGAGTGTTAAATTCTCCAAGCACTCTTTCATCACTGTGTTCTAGAAATCTCAACTGTCTCTTTCTGTCTTTACAATATGTTTCTAGGTTGTTCTCATTTTCCTGAAGATTTTCTCATTGCTCACATGGTCTGTCCATGATATTCATAGCATTCATCTGTCAAAACACATCTTGTATCATTTTAAGTCTCTTTCAGTTTCTTTATCTGTGAGGAGATTGTCCAGCTTTCACTTTTAAACAGATTAAATATCACACAGGACTTCTGCACTCTTTTCTTTATTTCTGATATTTTTTCCATATCTTAATACTTTGCTTAGTTTCTGGAAAATATCTTTTACAATTCCTATACACCTTCAGGTTTCTGTGTTATATTTTCTGTTACTGCACAGCCCAGATAGTTAAGTTTCTGTATCTACTTTGTTTTTACATCCCTAATATGTAGTTCATACCTTGTGCTGCCTCTTTTGCCGATAACCATGGATTCTGTTTTCTTACAGTTAATAGTCCTTTCTTATTGCTTCCCATTGATACCTTGTCTAATCGTTCTTTCATTTTTTTCTTTCTGAGCCTTCCATCAACACAGTCAGCCATGTATTGTATGTTAAGTTTATCTCTGCTAATAATAAATCCTGGTTGGCCTTCTAGTTCTCTTAGGATCATCTTACTGTGTAAGTTGAATAAATCCAGTCAAAGAATACTTTCCTGTCTTACTTTTGTTGTTTCCCTTTACATACAATGATTTTCTTCTAAAATTTCTATTTGCTGATTTATGAGACATTACTTTATAAGGATAATTTTTATACTACCTCTAACTATACCTGACCATCTACTTTTATACTTTGAGCCTTTGGTTATCAACCTCCGATTTATAATACAGGTATATTGCATGCAGTTTAATAAATGGATAACAGTTTTTTCTGGAAAATAAGATGGTATAACCTTATAAACTAGCAAATACACTTTCTTTTATCTAGTTATGGCCAGTTCAGCAATTTGTGGATCTTTAATTTAAAGATCTTATTGGAGGTACAAAATTTAATCAATGCAATAAAAAAACAGACCTAATTAAAAAAGGAAAAGTGGAAAACTTCAACTACAGTAGTTGGCAATACAGAAAGAAAAAAATGAAAAAGAAAAACAAATACTATAGAAAGTGCTAACTGGTTATTGCTCCTTACTTGTCACATCTCTATCGAGGAAATTAAAATATTGTGTGCACATACTAAAAAAGGGAAACCTGAGAAAAGAATATACCCATATGTCAGTAATATATTGATGTGGATGATAAAACAGAATCTTGCTCAATAAACTGAGTGTCAGCACTTCACCAGGCAAATAGAAAAATGTTCACTGAGGAGAAATTTCAGTAAACTTAAATAATACCGAAAGGTTAAATTCACTTTGGCAGGAAGGGATACAAGCTATTACCTCTGCTTAGAACACTTCCATTAAGCTGAGAAGCATGAATCTTCATGAATTTGCTAACCAAGGATGGTGAGTTCAATCCTAGCTAAGATCACACAAGTCAGCATAATTAACAGTGGACATATCTTTAAACAGATCAGGCTAAATCCTAACAACTAATCCTTTAATCTGCATAAGGATAGCTCTCTTGATTTTAATGTAAATTGTTTCTACTTTATTGCAGATTTTACAAGTACAAAAATAGTTTGCTAGAGTAGGGACATTAATGTTGGAACAAGTTTTCCCTCAATTTTGGAAAATACATCAGACCTCTTGATCATTGGTTGGCTACTTTGATTGTACAACCACCAGAGAATGAAAATCTTTGGCTCTTTGATTAGATCAGCTGGCTGATAGCCAATGGAGCTGCCATCATAGTGGATCAAACACAAATTTACTAGCATTTGTTTCTATAGAAGAAAAGTAAAAGAATGTTCAATGTAAAGAAGAGAAATGAAAACCACTTTTTGCTGTTAACCTTATACTTGTAAAATCTGTATTCCTTGGATATTTTATTCCATTGTACTCAGTCTACCTTTTCATTTTTTTAATTGTTTATCCAGTGTTTAAGAATATTTATTGCATGGATTTCTGTTGCCATGAAATGAGAAATTTAACTTTATTTTGAAATTCTATCTTATGCAAAAATGTTGTTTGAGAGCTTTTTGTATTTCTGAGTAAGGAGAAACTTACAAAATATAATCTGTGATCAATAAGCCCGTAGCCAGATGCATAGTTATTAGTTGATTTTCATCTGATATTTTCTCTCTCAAGGGCAAAATGAGACAGAAGGCAGATGGCCAGCTACCTAACAATCTTATGCAAATGAATAGTGGATCTTGGGGGTTGCCTTATTAAAGGGGAAAACATTGCTAATATTCTGAAGCGACACTTTACGTAGAAGAATGACCAATTTATATGATTAATATTCACCTTTAAATTATGTGTTAAAGGCTACAAGAGATAAGACGTTGTGGAGAGCCATGATCACCTGCATCCCAAAGCAACATGGACCATAGAAGAATGAACTATATGATTAATATTTACCACTGAATTATTTTGCTTTTTTTTCATTATTAGAGTTAATGATATATTTTCAAATGTTTCTATATTTTCACAACTATTAACTAAAAAAAGTTGTTTATAAAAAAATTATCTTTAGTGCATTGCTCTTATTTTAAAATACTTTTGTAGAAGAATCTTTTTTAAGAAAAAGTATTGATAGTTTTGCAATTCTGCAACCTGATCTCAAAGAATATGCTTTATGTCAGATTACTTGAACATCGAAAATTGAAGCAGTATAGACAGAAAATAAAGGATTCCACTTCCAATAAACCACCTCTTGTTATTAATTTTATTGTTCTGCAGAAATATTTGTTTTCTCCATTTACTTGGAAAAAAAAGTTGCACATATTTTGCCCAGACCAAATGACAAAAATGGCTTTTTATTTGGCATCCTAAATGTCTAGGAAAATGTCTGTTTGGATGATAACCATTCCTTTACTTTGAGACATTTTCAACTTGTTAAGTTGGTTCTTTACATATATAGCTTGCTATATTTCTGCATTTCTCTTTTGTAAATGAACTGGAAGTTTGAGGAATGGGTTTTTGTGATTGAATTTGGTTCCACATTGGAACATTCATTCTTGTTGTGATTGAAATTTGCTTCTCTGCCATTCCACTATTCTAAGAGCTTCTGGAGCCAGAACAAAAGACAATTGAAATCAGCATTGCCACAATTTTTTCAGTTCTTATATATTCTTATATACCCATAATTACTCTTCTGTCATATGAACAAAACATTAAAATATGGTTGCTCATTGTTTGGTGGTGAGAAAATTGGACTGGAGTTTACAACAGTCAATCCCTGATAATATATTAGCAGAAGATTTATTATTAGATTGTTGCAAAAGTTTCCAGCATTTTTTATATTGAAAGAAATTCACAGCACCATTATTCAGTCATTTCTTTTGCATATTTATACCACTTATATATTTTGTTATTTAAGAACAATTCTAAACTAGAAGTAAGTTGGAATTTTTTTGTCATAAACAAATCATAATTGAATATGATAGCAGCAAATTTTTGTCTTTTTTAAATTAAATATGCACCCAATGCATGGCACGGGCCAAGAGCCACTCAAGGTAGATGGTTACTGAATGAGGTTGTTTTATAGACATAATATTAAAAAGTGCACATTATGAGGATATGTAGTACAGATAACAATTGACCTTACACTAGAAGAACTCAAGATTTTGTGACAAAATATGTGACAGCTTGTGTGTCAACAGGCATTTATGACCCAGTAACACAATGGCAGACTAATTGAAGAGTGGTTCCTGATTTCCTTGTGGAAAATGAATTAGTGATATGAACTTTTGTTGCTTCACACTTCATTGAGAAGAAGGAAGACCAACACAATTATTATATCTCTGCACATAGAAGAGTTTCAGTAAATAAGTAATTTAATTAACTAATGAAATAAATACCAAAGAAGTGTCTTTCTACTCAAGTGATATGCAGGGCAAGCAAATTTGGCAGATGAGTCTTGGTGAATTGCAGTGACAACTGCACTCAGATGTAAGTAGTTTTAAAATGATTAAGAATCTTGTTGTAATTCAATGTGTAAGTAAACAGAAATAGAATTCACAAAGCTAAGTTGGTATTCAGAAAAAAAATGTTTTCTGAAGAGAGATACAATTGCTTGAAATTCCCATTTGGCTGCTGCTTCAAAAAATGTACAAATTTCATTCATTAATATATTCTTCCATGTACTGTGTTCATTCAGAAAGTAAGAAATCATGGCTCTCCACGATTTCCTCTCCTTTATAGCTCTTTATAAATTTTCTCTTTTTGTTATCTCTCCTAAACCTTGTTCCATCATCCATTTACTCAAGCTCACTAGGTAGGTTATGTGTTGTTTCCCTCTGTCCCTCTTGCCTTCTATCTGTCTTGTGAGTATCAAATTTTCTAAGCCCTTTTTATTATGTGTCCTAGAAATTTCAACCCTCTCTTCTTGATGTTAAGTATAAGTGTCCTTTTTGTTTCTATTTTCTGTAAAACTTTGTTATTGCTCATAGTATTCTTAGCATCCTGTAGAACCACATTTCTGTTGCTTCAAGTCTCTTCTACATCTGTGAGATTTTTCGGCCTTAACTACTATATAGGAGCACTGATATTACGTAACAGATCAGCACTCTTCTCCTCTAACAAAATTTTCCTGTTTCTTTACTTAGCTTTTGGAAATCCTCTTTCGCTATGCCAATGAGCCTTCCAATTTCAGTATCACACTTTCCATTCTGTTAAAACACTTCCCACATATTTAAATTGTACTTATTGACATCTCCAATTTATAATTTACATATTGAACTGTTCCTTTTGCTAAAAACCATGCATTCTGTCTTCTTTCACTTGACGTTTAGTCCATCCTGGGTATGACATTAAACTGCATCCAACAGCAATGCCTCTGATCAGGAAGTTTTGAGAAGTGTGGAACCACCTCTTAATTGCTGGTGTTCCCAGGTCCACCTTGGCCCGGAGTAGTAGCACCTGTCCCAGCTATGAGCAAATAGGGAACCCACAGTTTTTTCCAAACCTTACCCACGTCCTGGGTATGACGATAAACTACATCCGCGTCCTGGGTATGGCGATAAACAACGTCCAACAGCAAGGCCTCAGATAATGTTTTCGCAAAAATAATGTTGCCAGCTATATGTTTAATAGTAGTATATATTAAATATATATATATATATATATATATATATATATATATGTGTGTGTGTGTATTATCTTTACTCAATGATCAGGATTTTTAATTGTTTTACTGTAAGCAAGGTGATAAAGCCATTAAATTACTAAGTGTGAAAGAGAAATGTAAAAATATTGTTTGAGGAGAAAGGACAATAAAAAGAACAGCATTCAAGATGCTGATTGACATTGCATTTACATTTTTGAAGATTAT
Organism: Acanthosepion pharaonis; assembly: GCA_903632075.3. Taxonomy (NCBI): domain Eukaryota; kingdom Metazoa; phylum Mollusca; class Cephalopoda; order Sepiida; family Sepiidae; genus Acanthosepion; species Acanthosepion pharaonis. The sequence continues at coordinate 5,931,912 of CAHIKZ030001813.1, forward strand.
ATTTGATAGGAAGGTAGGAAACTGAAAAAGACTTATACAGACAAAAAGTGCAAAAGAGGAAACCATTAGAATAGAACTTAATTAGTACATAAAGAATTTGTGATTTGGTGACTTCAGACACAAAATGTAGGAAATAAATTGGGTTCAAGCAGCTGGTTTGAATCCAACTGCAATTTAGATCTGTAAATTTTACTTTACAAATTGTCTTATATATTTTCATTTTTTTTTTTTTTTTTATCTAGTATTTGGAAGTTGTCAGTCATTTGGTATTGCTTAGTTGGGACTTGAGAGGAACTTGTGTTGCAAAAATTGTAGAGCCATAATCTGAATATAAGTATATAATTATAACATTTTTAATATTTGTGATAATTCAGTGGAATTGTTCATTTCTAACTTTTGGTATTTCAATATTATTTGTTATTTTCTGACATCCTCTTAAATCTGAAGCCTGATATCTTCATTTTGGTATTTTGTTACCAATCTGTGCCAATTCAAATTTACAGCATTCATTGGTAGAAGGACTTAACCATAAACATATACATTGTCAGCATTGAATTCCAGACATCTCAAGATATATATGATATAATTTTAAACTTGCTACTTTTTAAAATAATCAACATTTTATTTCTGTGGTTTAGAGAGTAGTGTGTCTTATATAAAATGATAAAGTAACTATATGTGAGATGAAAAGTAATTAATTGAATGGCAAAAATTTTGTTTTATACATTTCAGTTTTCAAAAGGACTTCTTCAGATTAGATAATGTTTGGTGGGATGAAATATCTATACATATAAAACACCAATGTTTATTGTATTTCGTTTCCTTACCCTTACATATATACACATACATACATACATACACACATATATATATATATATATATATATATATATATATATATATATATATATATATAATTATTTATTTGAAAATTATAACATAAATATGTTTATATGTTTATAACATATTTGTTTGTTATAATTTTCAAATAAGTAATTATATTTGCTCTACACTGTATTGAGCACTCTTTTAAGAATAGTATTTATTGGTTATTGGAATTTATTCTGTATACACCAATCTTATACTTATATATATATATATGGTCAGCAAGTTTCATTGAATATAACAGACAAGGAAAATTTTATTAATTTTTTATTTAGTTTTTCCAGTGTTCTTACATTTTTTTCAATTGATGGGTGTGTGGGAATACAAAAACTGTCCATATCATCTGTTGTCTCACACACTTTTGGGCACTTTCTTAGTCATTTTCAAGGGGTTTTGTTTTGGTGGTGTTAGTTTCTTTTCATGTTTTGACTGTGTGAGACGTATTATTTGTGTGTGTTTAGAATTTTAGTAGTAGTGTTTATTCCAAGCCATTACATGTTAGGCATGGCTGGAATTTGAGTATGTGACTTTTTATTTTTAAAAGACTTTCAGCATACCACTCCCATTGTTAAACAAAGTGAGTTCGATGGCGAGGGAGAGATGTTTGATGTACAGGGTCTCTTGTATAGCAAGATGTTTTTGGTGATTTGATTTACATAGAACTATAGCATTTTCAACCAGTATTTTTTAAGGGTTGTCATAGAATGTGGGTTGATAGATGGTGCTCTGCTCTGATAAGTGACATGTGTCTACTCAAGCAGGTGGTAGTATGTCTGATATAGGTAATTGATTTATGACAAGAAACACAGTCTTGTAGTAGGCAATGAAATTGATGCACTATATTGGTCATCACTAGTTTAGATTATATAAGGGTAGGGAACTAAAATGCAACAAACATTAGATACAATTAGACATTAGAGAAAATGCTAATGATACAAGGATGCTTAACTTTATACACAAATTATAAAGGATCCTGTTTTAAAATTTTTTTTTGTTTTATAAGCGCTCATCGTTGCTGCTGCACTATCATGGATCCTTTTGTTCTATCAATAATTACTTGTCTGATAGAAAATTTTGAAACCACAAAGACATTGCATGATATTCCTTAGAAGTTGAGTGCACACCTCAAGTTGTGGATAGTCTGTCAATAATTTGATCAAATATGCAAACTTGGTTATACAACAAAATGTGGGAACAATTGAAAATTTGTGGTCATTTCCTTAAACCCATTTCATACACACTTGTTTCAAAATATATGTTGTTTTTACAATTGCTTACATTGCATTATAATGGTTTTAAAACTAGTCTTCATTTATTTTTACCCTGTACATATATGAGAACAATTTTAGGAATATTTCTGACAAAGTGGGAATAATTTGTCATATTACACATTTCATCCTTTTAGGACTTTATTGGTCTGAAGTGATGTCTATACTGATGTGACTGCACATACACACCAAGGAGAGAGGACAATGAAATTTTAAACATTTCATTTTTTTAATTTAATTTTTTTTAAATATGTATTTGAGTCTATAGTCTAGCTGATTTCATTTAGTTTCTTTTTGTTTGTTATTAAGTTGTTTGTTGTTAAGTGTCACACACGCACACATATATATACAGTAGCATCCAAAACTAAGGGACAAAATTTTAAAACCTAATATTTGTTAGAAGTAACAACTGTGAAAAGCTGAAATTTTGACAACTGGTAGTCGTTATCATCCATAATAACATACTAAAATTTGAATCATTTGCAAAGGATAGAAAAAGAATTATAACAATTATTTATTTATTTTCAAATTTGGAACGTCCAAAAGTAAGGGACAAAATTGAGAAAAACAATGTAAACGGCAAAAAACAATAAAAAATACATGTACAATCAATATTTAGTAAATGAGCACTTGCTCTCAATGACAGCTGCACATCTTCGACTACAAGAACGAATCAGTTCTTGACAATCCTCGATACTAATTTTAGACCATTCTTCTTGAAGCTTCACCCACAAATCCTCCATGTTAGTGGGATTTCTTTCCATAACTTTCACTCCTAAGGTCTTCCAAAGATTTTCTATTGGATTTAAGTCAGGACTTTGCGGTGGCTAATCCATAATTTCCAAATCTTGCTCGCTAAGGTAACTCATTACCACGTTTGCCTTGTGACATGGGGCATTATCTTGCATAAAGGTAGCCCTATCGAAACCTGAATTCTGTATGATTGGCACAACATGATCTTGAACAATGTTTTTATAGATCTGCGCATTTACACGAGTTTGTAACCGGACAAGAGGCGTTGTACCTTGGCTAGAAAACATTCCAAATACCATGATGCTTCCGCCCCCAAACTTGACAGTTTTCTTAGTACACTTTGCACTTAATCTTTCACCAATACGTCTCTTTACATTGTTTTTTTCCATCATTTCCAAATAAATTAAACTTGCTTTCATCACTGAAAAATACTTTTGCCCAATTTTCATATGTCCAAATTACATACCTGTTTGCAAACTCTAATCTCTTCTTATTATTCTTCGAACTAACAAGTGGTTTCTTCCCTGGGGTTCGATTAAACAGCCCTATTTCTTGCAGTCATCTACAAACAGTCTGTCTTGACACATTAACACATAAGGTACTATTCATAACCCTTTTAATTTCTGTGCAAGACTTAAAACGGTCCTTTAATGACATAGGCTGCATTATTCGATCTTCTCTTGCCGAAGTTTTGCAGGGTCTGCCGGTTTTAAAAGCACTAACTATTTTGCCAGTATCATTGTAGGATTTAACAACCCTGCCTACAACACTCTTGGAACGTTTCACTTTCTCTGAAATCTCTCTAATGGTGTGCTTTTCCTTGTGTAGCTTCACAATAGCTTGTCTCACAGAGTAATCAAGTTTTTGGTGTTTCGCCATGGTGCCGGCTGATGCAACTTTTACAAATGACTAAGTAAGACTTATTCTTTAGAGGAAATCAAAAAATTTGAATATAGCATACTGTTTACATTGTTTTTCTCAATTTTGTCCCTTACTTTTGGACGTTCCAAATTTGAAAATAAATAAATAAATAATTGTTATAATTCTTTTTCTATCTTTTGCAAATGATTCAAATTTTAGTATGTTATTATGGATGATAACGACTACCAGTTGTCAAAATTTCAGCTTTTCACAGTTGTTATTTCTAACAAATATTAGGTTTTACAATTTTGTACCTTAGTTTTGGACGCTACTATATATATATATATATACACACACACACACACACACATTTTTCAGTTATTGTAATAAAGTAATAGGATTAACAGCTGTCAGTGCAGATAAGTTTCAAATTTAAGAATTTAGTTAACATATATAAAATTTTAAAAATATCTATTCTGTAATGATTTATACAATATTCTTACCTTGTCTTTAATAATAACCTCAAATTTCATATTTTTAATACGTGTATATATATATATATATATATATATATATATATATATATATATATATATTTAGTTTTTAATAGTGCAAGTTAGTACAATAAAAGCAAGTCACCTTTATTTCCATTTGTTATTGTCAAACTTTAGCATTTCTACTTTTAAAGTTTCAAGTTATTTGTGCATTTCCATAATAAAGCCACTCAGTTAAAATGTCATTTCTAAAAGTTAATCTGAAAAATATCAAGAGTATGTATCTGCATGTGATTATTTTTTCTTCTTTTATGCATATTTGCAAATGTGCATCTGTCAGTAATATTTATTGTGGTATCCATATACAATTTTATTGTGGTATCCATATACAATTTACTTCATTCGTGTACTTACAATGAATGGAATGTCCATATTTTTCTTTGCCTGTTTCTGCTGGGCAGTTTTTGTAGCTATTTTTGTTTTATAAAAATTTTAAGTTCAAATTTTACAACATTGATGACTTTACTGTTTTATTTTCAATGTTTTTACACTTTGTCAGATTTTCAGCCATTTTTTTTTTTTTTTTTTTAAGAAAATATTATTTGAACTGAAAAGCATATAAATTCAGACTTGTATCAATAATAATGTGTCTGTGTTTGCCAGATGCATTTTATATGTTTTCTTTAGTTTTAACAAGAAGATTGAAGAAGACACAGACATAAACATCGTGATAAAAACATATGGGAATTGTCAGAGTTTTGTTGAGGTATTGGGAATTGAAGACAGAAAAAATAGATTGGATGAAAATTGGACATTGTCAGATGCAATATACAAACTGAGAAAAGTTGAAAAAAAATCCTGACAAATATTAGGATAAAAACAACAAACATGAGGAAATTTGTCCAAATAATTCTTGCTGTAATGACAATACCTAATGTTAGAATTTTAAACAAAATACGTATTTGTTTTTGTGTATGTAAAAAAAATTTCAGATGTATCTACAACAAATCACTAAAAGGACACTATGAACAAAGGCAAAATTTATGAGTGTCTCTTAAAGTTAAAAATTTTGAAAAAAATAACATTTTTATTTCTGTTTATAAATACTTGTTCTCTAATAAAATCCTTGCATTTGCCTTGTTAAAGTCCGTCAAAAGACAAAACACATTGACTGAAGTAAATTTTTCTTTTATCTTTATTCATATACATACATACATATTATATATATATATATATATATATATATATATATATATATATATATATATATATATATATATATAATAATAAAGTTTTCAGTGATAATAGTATAATCCATAATGTCTGCTAGCTTAGATATCAATTTGTTTTGCTTTAACTAAATGCCAACTGGAGAATGTTAATCTCTGAACAAATAATTGGCCTGAGAAAATGTGAAAATATCGCTTGGAAAATTCACTAATGGAATGTTTATTGATTTTTCATTTTGCTCAGGTTAGAATTCAATTTTATTATCAGATTTTTTATGAAACTGTCTGAGAATTAATTCACAAGTTAATGAAGTTTTCTTTTGTAATGCATTTTTTTTTTTTACAAAAACTTACATTTAATAGATAATTATGTCGTAAATGATTTTAATGAGTAATTGATCCTTAGTTTAAGTTTCTGTTGTTCTTCATTAAATATAACACATAAGATTGTACCATTAGAATGAAATAAATTATTAAGGAGAATTCATACAAAATTGTAGATTAAAGTTTTCAAATCAAATTCAGTGCAAAATGATATGTGCTTAATAAATAACAATTGCTTTTTATTTTTATTTTATACATCAAGGCAGTGTGTTTTTATCCACAACTGATAAAATGAAAGCACTTTAATAAACCAAATTATTACCCACCTCTTTTGCTGTCTATCATTCTCTAATTAATTAAATTGCTGTCTCATCAAATACGCAATTCATTTTCTTCTTGAAATAAAATGGTAGACAATAGGTAATTTGAATTTTTAAAGTTGGATGAATGTTCATGTCTAAATTGATTTAATATTCTAATAGCCATTGTTTTTGTATTTCTTAAATGTTAGTATAAAAATAAAGGACTGTCAAGGTGCATAAAGAAAAATATAAACATGTGAATGACGGACTTCGACAACGGATACGGAGAGAATATTTTATTCGACTCCTCACTCACTACACAGTATCAACAAACATGGTTGCCACCCCGACTTCCGACCGGAAGTCCTTTTTTCCCGCAGGGAGAGTTTTCAGGGGAGATAGCTCACATAGATTAACAGTTCTTCCCTCTTTTTCTTCTTTTCAGTTTGGAATCATCTAATCTGCAAAAAAAAAAAAAGGGGCCGGGTATTTACATTATACAGATGATTCCTTTGGTTCGGATATGAACCCAAGGATCTTGAATGATGGCACTCCTTTCTTTGTCAAGGAGTCGGCAATTTGTACATCAGTTGATATCCAAGAGATCTCTGCAATTTCCTTTCTGTCAATCATTTCTCTCAAAATAGCCATCTCTATGCGAAGTCTCTTATCCAAAATTTGGGTTGAGGAATGTACAGAATCATAGAGACAGGAATTGTCTGTTTTGCAGAAGATCTTAATGTTGTTAGTATCATCGTTCAATTGTAGTATTTCTAACAAAAGTTTTCGATAAAAAAATACAGGCTTCTGCCATGTCAACCATGGCTAAAGTTTCAGCAGCTAAAGTACTTTTGACAACTCTTCTAATACGCTTAGACTGCCAGGCAATGGGCATATACTTGTCATTGCTTCCAACTAAAAAAGTATATAGCCTCCTGTGAACCTCCATCTGTTAAATTGCCAAAAGAAGCATCACTGTATGCAATAATTTTTAGGTGCTCAAGGTTCCCTAAGTCTGGAATATCTATATGAGATTTCTCCTTTTTGCTTTTTTTTTTTACCACCCTGTTAGCCTGTTTTAAACATTCTACATTTTCTTGTTTTAGTATCGAGCTTAACTCACTGACATCATAACTAAGATCGGGTCTGGTTTGGGTGGCTAACCAATTGTTGTCCGATCAGTTGCCTGGTTTCAGTAACCTCTGTTGAAGATATTGCATCTTTCAAATTTCTGCCTGGTTCTAGTGGGATACACCTTAGCTTTTTGACATATTCGTCCTGTCCAAGTTTAACATCATTCCCAGTTTTCTTTATGCTTAATCCTATATACTGAACTCAGCAACTTCCTCAGATTTGATCCTAAACAAGTGACGAATCCTGTCCATGACTCTGCTCTGAAAAATCTCCGAGCCTGCAAAGCAAAAAATCATCAACATGAGTAGCTATAATACCATGCAGTTTGTTTCAAAGTTCCATGTAAATATGGCCTGATCATATTTTGAAACCACTGCTCCTGACTTCAACAATTCCTCTTTGAGTGTCAGGTACCAGGACCTTGATGCATCAGTCAAACCATATACACATTTGGAGAGTTTCCAAATATATCCTGGAGGTACCTTGGCTTCTTTGGGAGGATGCAAATAGATCAATCGGTCCAACTCTTTGCTCTGTAAAAATGCTGTTTTTATGTCCATTGACTTGCACACCCAATGGTTAGATGCCATTATAGCCAAGGCTATACGTAGACTTTCTTTAGAGCATGTTGGAGAATCATTTCTTATATTGCCTGCATCCCTTTCCTGAAAGCCTCTCGCCACAAGTCTAGCTTTATAGATCTGTTTGCCATTGACATTTTTATTAGTATAAACCCATCTTGTGGATATTTTGCATTGGCCTTGGTCAGGCACTTGGGTGTAAACTTTATTTTCAACCCAGCTTTGGAGTTCGTTTTCTCTTGCCATTTCCAGGTCGTGATTAGAAGAAGAAATCATAATGTTTTCCTCATCACTAGAGGTAGCTTCATCCTTATTTATTGGTCTGGCTTTATTTTCTTTCCATTCCAATACTCCATGATTGAAGTCTAGCCAGAAGGGTTCACCTTGTTCCATAGCCACATTCATTAAATGCTTGTTTTTACCTGTAGCTTTGCCTGCCCTACTTATGACGTTCAATGTTCGCCATTCTCATTGGCAAGTTTGCATTTAATGGATTGTCCTGGCTTGGGAAGCGTAATTGTTTTGTGAATTGGATTTTGCTTTGGTAGTACGTGTGCCTCTCTCACAGTCTGATGTTGTGCAACATGATCATTCAGAGTTCCTGGTTCTTCAGCAACATCATTTTCGTCAGACATTGATAAGTTTGAAGATCCTTCAGGCTCACTTTGTGAAGTGGTGGATTCACTTATAGCCTCACTTTCAGAGGAACTTTGATATGTTTCTGGGTGAGACATGAGGCGACATGGGTGCACTCTTACATCTGTGCCCCCATGTTTAACAAGTACCTGCTTGTGCTCCCACCCTATGACAGTTCCTGGACCGAGCCATCTATCACAGAAATTTCTCTTATAGAAAACAACATCACCATTTTTGTAGGATTGTGTTGTACTAGTCCTAACTTGATGACGAAGTGCACGTCTTAATTTTTCCAAGACTCACACATAATAAATTGTTTTCTAGCTGCATGCATGGCATTGAGGTTACTGGCAACTATCTCACTGGTAGAGACACCTTCTAATGCAGGGAGTTTATCATTCAAAAGGAGGGCAGATTGGGATTCCTACCAAAAACAAGCTGATTGGGGCTGAATCCGTGAGCACTGTGAAGTGTATTCTTTGCACTTATAGCCCATGCTAGTGCTATCTCAAAACTACAATTTGTGTCCTCTACAGTCTTTTTTGACCATTTCTCCCAATATCCCATTGTGTCGTTCATTTAAGCCATTACTCCATGGACTTTCAGCAGCAGTGGTACGACAACGATATTTAAATTCTGTGCCATGTCACGGAATGATTCGTTATCAAATTCCCTACCATTATCAGTTAAGATAGATCCAGGAGTCCCAAAATACGCTATTCAGTGTTTAAACATAGCACTGATGATGTCCGATCTTTCTTTACTTGGAATCCTAACGCCGACACTGTATCTGGTAGCATGGTCAATCAAGTGCAGTACCTTGTTACCATTAATCTCTTTAATATCCATAGCAACAGTTTCATTAAAATAAGATCCTAATGGGAATCCAACAATAGGTCTAGGTTCGTTTTTTTATAGCGAATACACACTTCACAGGAATTTGGAAGTGCTTGTAAGATTTTCATAAATTCAGGATCTCTTATTCCAGCATTTCTAACTAAATCACATAATTTCTTACTACTGGGATGACTAAATTGTCTATGTAATTTGTTGCAACTTTCACTTTTTTCTGATTTGTTTTAGAGGAGATTTCTTTAACAAGAAGAATGTGTTTGAGCTTACCTCTATCTGGTAGGGGTCTGGTGATAGGGATGTGATAATGACCAGACGATGTGCATCTCAATGGAATTTTCTTTTTTAAACATCGTCACACTGTCATGTTCAAAATTGAGACAGGTTCCAGCTCTTTTCATTGCATCTTTGCTTAAGAGAAGTGGAATGTCAGAATCCACAACATCGGTAACAATATTGACGTCAATGTCTGCGATGACACATGGTAGAGTCACATTGTAGAGAGAGTCCAGCTTGTTTCCATCCCCGAACTTAAAAGTTCTCACTCCTTTCCTCATAATTATTTTTTTTTCTCTGTGCATCAGTTAATGTTTCGAGAAAACATTCATACCATTTTTTCCACAAACGGTGCCAGATGCACCACTATCTAGGACAGCGGAACCAAGTGTCTCACCCAAAAGCGTGTTGCCATTTGCCTCGCGTTTTTGCTGACTCATCAGCACAATGTTAGCCAGATACAGATAACTTTCGTGTTCGTCGTCCTCATGTTTGTCCCGGTATCGTCGACATAAGGGCAGTCGTAAGACCAGTGAAATTTGCAGCCACATTTAAAGCACACAGTGGGGGTTGCCTTCGGGTCCTAGCGGGTTTATTTTGTTTTTGTCAGTGGAGCGTGTTTTGTTGTTGTTGTTGCTATGTCGTTTTCCACCCGGTATGTTTTCCTCGCCGACTATTAAAATGCTAATCACGGCGGTGGGAAGAGCGACCATAGTATACCCTCGCTAGGTTCGTTTTTATTTTCAGTAAAGGCAATAACATCTTCCTTCTTGACCACTACGGGTGTAGAGTTCATAGATGAAGCTTCAGACGGCTGTCTATGCATAATCTTCTTTAATTGTGCCGACATGGAAGAGAGTGTCAGTTCGCCGACAGTCGCCTTGACTAGTCTTTCATTTTTCAGGGTTGAGGGAAGCACTCTTTAATGCCCTGAATGCAAGTACCGGTTCAGGCAGGATGATGTTGAAATCTTTCAACTTAGCAACGTGTCGGCCGAAGTTGATGAGAAAGTCTTCCACTGATGTTTCAGGCTGTCTCCGTATCCTTCGAAAGTCTCGTAGGCCAGAAAGGCCGACTGGTTTATATCTTCCAAAAAAAAAAGCGTGTCCAATTTTTCATACAGTTTAGCCATTCCATCCTCAGAATTAAGTGCCGCAACATCCAATTCCAATACAGCTTCTCTGGGTTTTCCTTCCAGTGAAAGAAATACTATGGGGGCGCGTTTTGTTTTGTCGGTTTACGTGGCCATTTCCCAGATTTGCATTTTTTTTTCCACGTGCTGTACTTGTCTTTAACTAAGACGGGCGGTGAAATGTGCTTTGAAGCCATAACTACGCTCTGCTACCAATGTTAGTATAAAAAATAAAGGACTGTCAAGGTGCATAAAGAAAAATATAAACATGTGAATGACGGACTTCGACAACGGATACGGAGAGAATATTTTATTCGACTCCTCACTCACTACACAGTATCAACAAACATGGCCGCCGCCCCGACTTCCGACCGGAAGTCCTTTTCCCGGCAGGGAGAGTTTTCAGGGGAGATAGCTCACATAGATTAACATTAAATATAAGATGAAGAGACACATAAGAAAATTTTTTAATTATACCATATTAAAACTAGGGATTGTTTTTATGCACTAATATAATACTGATATTTTTGATCTAACAAAAAGGAATATGACTGATATAAGTAAAACTGTAGATGATTTACCAGAATATAAATGAGATAAAGAATGGTGAAGAATGCATTTGGGCAGGTGATGTCACCTTCGTACATTTTGGATAATTTATAAAACATCTTGATAATGCTGTTTCATTTTTAGTCAGTTTTTCAATCACATTGCTGTTATTTTTTTGTCTTTCAGGGACCAGTGGATCCATTTATGAAAAAAAAGAACCCAAAAGTTTACAGTGACTTCAGTACAGAGAATGAGCATCAATCAAGAACTATCAAGGTATTGATCGTACTTGTTGATTACAAGCCAAAAGAACTTATTAATCTCAATTGATATAGAGGAAAGAAAGACGGATAACAGACTAGCTACAGCTGTTGACGCTTGTCTTTCTTTTTACCTTCATTGTATTAACCAATGTCTTACTCTATAGCAGTGGTTCTTAAATAGGGATGCTCACATTCTCTAGGGGTGCACTATCAGTTCCCAGGAGGTACAAAGATGCTGAATCATTAGGTTTGGTTTATGAATGAAACTCTACTGTAGTGCTTGCCTATCGGACTTAAACTCTACTGTAGTGCTTGCCTATCGGACATAAACTCTACTGTAGTGCTTGCCTATCGGACATAAACTCTACTGTAGTGCTTGCCTATCGGACATAAACTCTTCTGTAGTGCTTGCCTATCGGACATAAACTCTTCTGTAGTGCTTGCCTATCGGACATAAACTCTTCTGTAGTGCTTGCCTATCGGACATAAACTCTTCTCGGACAGTGCTTTCTGTAGTGCTTCTATCGGACATAAACTCTTCTGTAGTGCTTGCCTATCGGACATAAACTCTTCTGTAGTGCTTGCTCATCGGACTAAACTCTTCTTGGATCGACATAAACTCTTCTGTAGTGCTTGCTGTAGTGCTCATCTATCGGACATAAACTCTTCTGTAGTGCTTGCCTATCAGACATAAACTCTTCTGTAGTGCTTGCCTATCGGACATAAACGTTTATATTGTAGAAATTTTACCAATTGCTACCATCATAATAGTATAAATATATATTATGGGAACAAATGTGTGGAAATTGTTGGTAAAACTGTGTTAAAGTTGGAAACACTGCAGTGTGAAGTTTGTTTTGATAAAGAATGGAACGACTGCTCAAATATTGTTGAGATGTGTTTGCTCAAATGTAATGTTTAAATATTCTTGAATTATGTCTGTGCTTACATATAATTATTTATGTGCAGGGATGGTGTAAATATTTATACATAGATATATTTAATGTCATGTTAATATTTTCAGAAAGGATTTTGAGTTATATGAAAGTATTCATTGTTCCTGGTTGACAGTTGACATAAACTAAAGTTATAGGTGAGATTTAATGTTTATTACAATTAAGCTATTATGTTGTGGCATTTTGGTAAAGATTATAAAAAAAAATGGTAATTTTTCATTTTAAAATTGCTATGGAAAAAGAACAATTAGCATAATCGGGGTTTTTGTAATGCATTATTTTTTTTGGTTAGTTATGTGAATAAAGATTAAAGAAACAATGCTTTTGTTATCTACACATGAGATCAAATTTTTTTTAATCAATTCTGGAAGGGGGTGCGAGAACTGGTTGGTGGTTTGAAAGGGGTGTGAATAAGGAAAAAGGTTAAGAATCCCAGCTCTATAGTGTGTGAGAGAAACTATAATACTCTGAGCATTATCTTATACATAAATGGTGATGAAACACACTTTGTTTTGTATTCAAAATATGGGTTCAAATCCTGCCAAATGCAGTTTTCTGTGCAGTTCAGAAAAAAAAAATATGCGAAAATGATAAATCTTTAAGATTTCAGATAATCTGAGCTCATTTTTCATTAAATCATTAAAAAATAAAATAATTATGATGAATCTGAGATAATTTAAATTAAGAATTAAATATCAATAAAAGCATCACTTCAATAATTCAAACACAATTAAATGAATTCCCATTTTGCATGCCAATATATTTCACTCCCAAAACCATTCAGAGAAAATTTGATTTACACTTTTATCATTTCTCATTACATTTTCTTTTAAATCAACATTCACTATTGGGCCAAAAGTGTTTAATTATTCACTCTGTATGAATATTTTATACTGATAATGAATCACTTCAACAAAATTATTTCTGAATTAATTCAAATATAGAAATTTTATATTTGTTTATCACAATGGGTCTCAAGAATTGATGCTATTTTCAGTATGTAAAAACAAAATATTTTAAGCATATAGCATGATGAACCATAGTCAGTGTTACCAATCCATTGTTACATTATTTTTCCTATGACCTGGAGTTTTTATTATTTGGTTTTCAAATTGTGTTATAGATTTAAAAAAAAAAGATTGAAGTGAATCACTTGAAAGAACCTTGCTGAAATAATCGGCATATGCAAGATATATGGGATCGTATTAGTGGATAAAACTCAGTAGTAAAGTTGGAAATTGAGGAACACAAGACTTTGCTCTTGAGTAGAAGCTTCACCAAGTTTGTTGAAAACTTTTTTAAACTTCCACCAAACGTAGTCAAGTAGCACATAAAATCAAATAACCCTATTCAACAGAAATGTATATTTATAAAATCTGTGACAGGTACATAATATTAACAATTAATATATGTGTTGACTCTGGCTAGCCTATTCAAAGAATGTTTGAATGAAACTGATCATTTGCTTGTACTCAAATATAGTTTCAATTCTCTTTGGGGATCTATACTTGCATGTGGAATTGGGTTATCGAAATTTGGACATTATTACTTCCCTCTTTCATTTTGAAGAAATGGAATCTTTATTTTCATAACAGAATTTGTCTTGGTAAAATGAAAAGATTAATTTTTTGTTATACTTGACAAGTGCCAGTTATATTCCACTTTTTATTTAGACTTTACATAGAAAGGAGTTTTTGGGTTCATGCTTTTCTCAGTAGCATTTTTTGAAATTCATTTTAACAATTATTCTGGCTATTAGAATTGTATTAATTGTTCATTTTTGTTTAGTATCCAACATCTTATGCCCTGAAAAATGTTCAAGCTTTTAGATATTGAAGTCATAAACCTAAAAAAAAAAAGTTATAAAAGAACAAAACGTAATTTATTGATTAAATTTTAATTTACCTCTGTTCTTGTTACCTGTCCCAGAGTGCAGTTCCAATGCTACATTCCCAGTGTTTGAATTTCTGTTCTTTTTTTTCATTATTCCATTTATTATTTGGATGATTGCCATCATATTTTTGGTCACCATTGCGAACTTGAGAGCTTAACATTAAGTCACATGATACTCTTAGACCAGGTAGAGTTCAGAGTTAAAGAGTAAAAAGAAATTTCAATGCTTTCAGTATGTTCTGTAAGTGTTAAACTAGGCTTTCTTTCCTCATAATGTAAGTCCTAGGTATGATGATAAAGTACTTCTGGCAGCAAGGCCTCTGATTGAGAGATATGGAACCACCTCTTAATTGTTGCTGTTCCCAAATCCTCCCTGACATGGGGTGGTAGAACCTATTAGGGTCCCAGCTATGAGCAAATCGTGACCCCCACCCTAAACAAAAACATAAACAATGAAAATATAAAAATACATATAGTAAAATTACCAACAATACAATTTTAGAGCAAAATTACCAGCAAAACATTTTATCTGTAGTTGAAGGAATACAATTGCATTCAAAAATATATATTTAGTTGAAGCCATAAAATTGTGTTCAAAATGTTTAGATTTCAGTATTAAGTCACCCATGGAGGTTGATATGATGCTAAACAAAACCAACCAATCAAACAATTGGCATGAAAAAAAACTTTTTCATGATATTAATCTATATAACAATATTTTTTACAATTTTTTACAGAAATCCATATTTCAAAATACAATTTCAATAAAACTGCAACATACAACATATGTATCACCACCTCTATTAATTATGTCTGCAGAAACATACATATGCACAAAAGCTGAGTATCATCTACCATGTTTTCAATTGTGAAAGCAGAACAACATATATTTTTATTGTTTCAAACCTCCAAAGAAAATTAAATTTCGGCAAATGGGTAGCACAAGTAAATTGAAGTAAAATAATAACATAATCAAGATGTTGACATTTCGTCCGACTTCAAACAAAAGCTTAGGAACGAAACCCCCATCAATAATAGAAAGAGCTGCTATACTTGAAAAACTTATTTTCTTGGATAATTGTTTTAAGAAAAAGATTTTATAAATTTCAGCTGTCTGTAATACTGGCTGCCTGGTCAGTGAATGCTGAATGTTTCTTTATAAGGTAATGGCTAATATTACCATTACTAAATAAAATGTTTGTTTCTTTAATGGCATATCAACTACTTATGGGTTGAAATTTAACTTTAGGAGCATTCGTAATTTTACAAAAATATATAGCTGATAATTTTTTTTTTTTTTTTTTTCAAAAATGCATTGCTGATAATATTTTTTCTTTAATGTATTGCTAGTAATTCTTTTATTATAAAAATCTGTTTTCATACTTTCATAACATTTTGACTCCAGTTTGGGGGTTGACTATTTGCCCATAGTTGGAACCCTAAAAGTTGCTGCCACTCCAGGTCAGTGTGGACCTAGGAACAACAGCAATTAAAAGTTGGTTCCATGTTCCTCAAAGCCTCCCAATCAGGGGCCTTGCTATTGGTTATAAATAAAATATTAAACATGTTTTTAATATAACTGAAGAAAAAGTAACAAACTTTTATGTGTTTATAATTTATACAAAACATTTTCTGTTTTGATCTATCTAGCTACAATGTTCCCATAAAACTTACAGCAAGTCCTTTTTTTGTGTGCATATAACATCTGTGGTTATGTCTTATTTCCGTTTCCCTTGAAAGACCATGGAAAAATTCTAAAGACTTTTTCTGTTTTTCTCCTGACTTTTTCCTGGCACCAGTTACTGCTTATGTCCATCCTATGAGTTTGTCGGTCTGATCAATTGTAGATTTGAAATATTGACATCAGGCTGAAAGGTGGATTTATGTTTTGTCTCTCATTCTATAATCGTTCCGTTCAGCCCATGGGAGATGAAAAATTTATCACTTGAGATGATTGAAAAGGACGTAATGCATTAACATTATGCTCAGACCATCAATAACAGACGATGTACAGATGCTCACACCTGCAAGAAGTTTTAACTTTTTCGTTGCGGTCATTATTTAACAACTTTGGTGATGTTCTTATTTAGCTAGCATTAAGCCGCTTATCATTTAAGCAGTGACATTACATTTTAATGTTCTTTTTTGTTCTACTTGACAATCTTTTTTACTTGAGGATACTTGATCATGCTTTGAAATGTTTTGTTTTCACTACTGATCTTCCATAGATAACAAGCTTTTGACTTTCTTTAACTTGTCTAATGAAGTTAATATATATTAACAGTTTCACTTCTATATTACCACCTATCTGCATAAACCTGTGTCTAGCATAAGGATACATTGAAAGAGGAAGATTGTATTACACTGATCTTCCAAGAGAAGTTCACTTATGTGCCATGCGTGATACACGCTTAGGCAATCACATATCTTTTGATACATGACTAATGAGGCAGATTTTTTCTCTGCAGTAGGTTGCCATTTCTTTCTGCAGTAGGTTGCCATCCAAGGCTATAGAACCCAGTCTGTCTTGCTATTTACCCATAGCTTGTGGGGTGGAGAATATAATGGATTCAACTGGAATTTGAACTCGGCTCTCCGATTCCTCAGTCCTAGCCACTATCCATTACTCCACTGTACATTACTTAAACAAAAAAAAAAAAAAAAACATTAAAATCTTGGCTTTTACATAGAACAAAATACTGACCATAGGTGTATACAAATGTCTCAGCCATTTTTAAATTTTCAACAACTATATTTGAATGTCATCTTGAATTTCTTATTTTTCACTTTTCAGTGAATTTTGAGACAAATCTTTATGCAGTTCCTCTTCAATTGCACTCGAGCCTTGATGTGAGGCAATGTTGTGTTTTGGCTGCTGTCATTAAAATATTTGTTTTGAAAACTGGCCAAAAATTTAGAAAGGTTGTGAAGTTTTGTTGCTACGAGCTTTAATCATGGAAAGTAAACAGTCATTTGGCTGGTACTCAGTTTCTGAAACAAATGTATGAGGAGGTGCTGAAATATTATTGACCTAAACCACTTTCCAAAGTATTTGAGATTTTTTTTTTTTTTTTCGTCAATGTCTTCTTGTGAACTCTTCAGTACACTATTATACATGTAAAAGTAAAGCTTAATGGTTGCTATTAAAATTACTTTTAATTCAGTTTGCAAAATTGTGTAGAACAATCTAAAAAGATTCTCTTGTATTTTCTATGAAAATAACTTTTTGAGTGTTATGGTGAAATTTATCTGAAACCTGATAGATTTATTTTAAATTGATCATTGATGAAACTTTTTTTTTTTTTCATCAATTCACCCAAAGCAAGGCAATAATGCCACTAATGCACAAGAAGCTACTGAGAGTGAAAGAAAATGAAGACATTAGAAGGAACTGAAAACTCGGTCCTAAAACTCTACTCCTGTTCAAAAGACCAGGGAGGAGTGTGAACTAGATGACAGGTGAACCTAATAGTAAATAAAATTTCAGAGTTCAGGTGGAGATGTTAGAAGTATAGAGTTTGAAATAAACCTTAGAAGGAACTGGAAACTCAATCCTAAACAGGAAACAAGGGATAAACTCTACTCTTGTTCAAAAAAGCCAGGGTGGAGTGAGAATAAGAGAGTCTATATGTGAAAATAAGCAAGAATGATATTTCTCAGTTCCTGCTGAAATGTTGCTTGTGACCAAATAATACTGTATATTTCAATCCATTCAGTGATTTAACTTCATTTAACATTGACAAGCTGTAAGTATTTTATTTTATTTTTTTTTTTTTTAAGCAATTCACCCCAAGCAAAGCGGGAGTGCCACTAGCATGCAAGGGGTTACAGATGATTGAGAATAAGAGTAAAGAGGCATGTTTAAGGAAAGGATACAGTGAAGGATGGGGAACAAGCTCAGGTTGTCAGATGTTGATTGACATTACACTTGAATATTTGAAAATTATAGGGAAAGAGAGTTCCACAGAAGGAAAGTGTGAGAGAAGAAGCTGTTTGAGAAGAAAAGATGGTTACATTTAACCATTTTGACAGTGAAGAGGTAAATAAATAATCTAAACGTATTGCACATGGATATGTAACATTGAGAGGATCTGACTTTAAATTTTGCACAGTTGAGGCTCTTTATAAGGGAGAGAGGCAGTGCCTTTGAAGATGAATGTTCAGAAGAAATGTAATCTATAAAGAGGCACTCTATCTGATTTACCAGCTAATATGCAATCTTGGAAATGTTATTATATTGTTGTTGAAGGCAGGTTATGTAAACCATCTGATGTAGTAATCATGCTATTATATACAAGGCTGTGTTGAAATATGTTTTGCTTGACCCAATTCCAAACATTTAATTAAATTACCAAAATTTAGAATTCTTCTTGATCTTCCTTAGATGGATGAGAATCTTTCAGCACCTGATAGATATGGACAGGGTACGATGGTTAACTTATCGCTATTTCATATTTTTAATTTTGTGCATGCACATTCTTTCTGATTTTGTTGACTGCACAGTATAGTAGGGTCAGTTGGGCACCGTCTTGTGAGAAAAACACCACCATGATACAATTCACTCTGCTAGAAATTTGGAAACAGCATGTTGTACTGCTTGGCATTCACACTAGAAGCTCCAATATAAACATTTCAGAGTGTTTGGGTGTCAATCTAAGAACAATGTAGAGAATTTGGAAAGAGTTGGGTGAGTCTAATGGTGATTACGAAGATATGGCAGCTCAGAAAACTCACTCTGATCATTCTGATAAGAAACAGACTTCCAAATTTGTTGAAGAAAGTCATAGACTCATCACAGAGGCCGACATCAAGTACTTTCAGGAGGTAGTGCTGTCCTTTGTCAAGAGGGTGGCTGCTGGCAGACTCTGTCTGACAATAGGACTCTGCACCATGCCACATAAATAGGAGGAACCCAGTCATAGCTGTCAAGCAATTTCTAAGACCACATCACCCCTTACATCTGGCAACTTAACTTCTTAATTATTATGTGTGGAGCACAGTTGTGTGAGAGACCAACAAAACTCTTTGTAAAGATGAACTGAAGGCAAAGATTATGGCAGTATTCACCAACTTAAACAAGGAGACTGTCCAGAAGAGTTGCAAGAAATTACAAAGTCATCTGGAGGCCATGGTTAATGCCAATGGCGGTTTTATTGAATAAATTTATTCTTTAGTATTTCAAGATATTTTTGTGTAATTTTGGTAAATATATCTGTTAAAATGAACTGTTGAACCTGCTAAGTAACCTTGACATATTTAGGAAAGATATAATCATACTGGCATCAAACTGCCTGATATACAGATAGAAAATGAATTCAGTAAATATTAAAAATAGAAAGGAGTGTAAGACAAGGATGTCTCTTCTCACCAGACTTATTCAACTGAGAACAGTGAAGCAATTCTGAGAAAATTAAAAGCCCACTTGGGATTCATTATTGACAGCTACAATTTTAACAACATAAGATATGCAGATGATAGTGATGACATAGAAAGAAAACTACAAAAACTCCTACAGATGGTAGTAAAACAAAGGAAGAAAGGGTTAAATGTTAATTGCAAGAAGATGAATTGGAAGGTTTTTAGCAAAAGGAACAGCCCAATATACAAATTACAAATTGGGGATAACAAAATCAAACAAGTACAACTATTTAAATATCTGAGAAGTCTCTTAACAGAGGACAGAAAATGCAACACTGAAATTCAAAGGTGAATTGTAACAACAAAAGATGCCTTCCTAAAGCTAAGTAAAGTATTAAGAAGCAGGAAAATTTTGTTAGAAACAAAGAAAAGAGTACTGAACTGTTATGTAATATCAGTCCTCCTATGTGGAAGTGAGTGCTGGACTATCTCCCCACGGATGAAGAAGAGACACTTGACCCAACAGAAATGTGGTTCTATAGGATACTGAGAATACCATAGACTGAGCATGTGTGGTTTTAGAGAAAATGGAACCAACATCAAGAAGAGAAAGGCATATAATGAGTAAAGAGAGCTTGAAAAATCTCTTGAAAATTGAATGCAACATCAATTGCTATCTTTTGTCTTGAATTCTATTCCTTTATTGTCTTTTTTCTCACTTCTCACTTTTTCACTAAAGTCTCTCCTCATTCTCTTTTACTCGTGGAATGCTCTCCTCCTGACATCCTAGTGGCAATATCACATTGTTTGGGGTGAAATGATTACAAAAAAAATGGCTATTTTCTGAGACTCGGCACTAATTGAAGATGTATTGAAACAGTTAACCTGTAGTCCTTTTCAAGTATCAATATTTTCTGTCTCCATCAAATTCTTGCCTTCATTTCTGAGGTTTATGTAAACAACATTTATTGACATGCTACGATCTTGATAAGCCTTGTCAAGGTCTGTAGTTTGTCAGTTCAAAATGGCAAACAAGAAAACATTCTTTGAAGCCATTAAGAAAAGTATTTGAACCTTTCGGTGATGTTATTTTTAATATTGCTAGCAGGGTTATTCAGTGCTCTCTATTTCATAACACATCATTAACTGTTGCTAATTCTTTCTTTAATAAAGGTCTTTGTTTGGAATTCAGAAAGAATAGATTAATACAATGAAGAAAAAAAAGGACGTTTACAGAGAGGATCCATTTTTGTTGGCCTTTTATTTCCCTGTTGAGCATCATCGATATTTTGTTTCTCAGTATGGATAAGTGATGCTTAATTGGAATTTCATTTTTTTCACACTGAAAAATGTCATGAATGCAAATATACAAAAAGAAAAATTAGTCATATTTGTTAAATAATTTTGATAGCTTTGGAGTAAAATTTAAAAAAAATGATTTTATGATTTCATAAATTTTATTCACCTCCTTCCTATATACCCTCTACAACCTTTTCCTCGCCAGTCCAATGTCACAAGCTGATCACTATTACTATTTCTATGATAAATGTTCATATAAGCTCCATTCTTTAGTTCCATCATTTCGGATCTTTAAAGTTAGGACATGCCCTGCTACTTTCATGGAGTCAAATCATCCTCATTTCCTCCAAATTCCATTTGTTGTAAGAAGGAAGTTCCACTCAGCTTTTCTCCAAGAACTGGTACCTTGGAGAGCAGACTCCCATGTGAATGCTTCCCTGAATACTACAAAATTAACCACTTCAATCAAGTCAAGTGCCAGTTTTTATCAATCCTTCTGCTTTGAGTAATCTTCACTTCCTACCGTCCTTTTCATTCATCTCATTCAGCACATTTCAGATAAACATTTTTACAATATCTCTAACTTTAGTAGCTTTGAGCATTGTATTGGGTGAACACATACACATACATATATAACAATGTAAATGGACAGTGTGGTACTGGAAAGTTAATGGCACAATTCACTTTACAAAATTTGATCAAATGACCAAAAATCTGTTGTTTCTTTCTGTCTATTTCTTTTTTCTCTTTCTTTCTCTTCTTTTTTCCACTTTTCTTTCTTTTTTCCTTCTTTCTCTCACTTTCTCTCTTTCTCATTCTTTCTCAATCTCTTTCGTTATTTTTTCCTACACTTTTTCTTTTACCTTTCTTTCTTCCTTTTACATTTTTCTTTCTTTCACTTTTCTTTTTTCTTTCTTTCTTCTCTTTCTCTTTTTCTTTCTCCTCTTTTACTTTTCCTTTTTCTTTCTTTCTTTCTCCTCTTTTACTTTTCCTTTTTCTTTCTTTCTTTCTCCTCTTTTACTTTTCCTTTTTCTTTCTTTCTTTCTTTCTCCTCTTTTACTTTTCCTTTTTCTTTCTTTCTTTCTCCGCTTTTACTTTTCCTTTTTCTTTCTTTCTTTCTCCTCTTTTACTTTTCCTTTTCTTTCTTCTTTTCTCCTCTTTTACTTTTCCTTTTCTTTCTTTCTTTTCTCTTTTACTTTTCCTTTTTCTTTCTTTCTCCTCTTTTACTTTTCCTTTTTCTTTCTTTCTCCTCTTTTACTTTTCCTTTTTCTTTCTTTCTCCTCTTTTACTTTTCCTTTTTCTTTCTTTCTTTCTCCTCTTTTACTTTTCCTTTTTCTTTCTTTCTTTCTCCTCTTTTACTTTTCCTTTTTCTTTCTTTCTTTCTCCTCTTTTACTTTTCCTTTTTCTTTCTTTCTTTCTCCTCTTTTACTTTTCCTCTTTCTTTCTTTCTTTCTTTCTTTCTTCTCTTTAACTTTTCTTTCTTTCTTTATCTTTTCTCTTTGTTCATTCTTACATTATTTCTTTACTTGTCTTTTTTCTTTTTTTGTTGTGAAAAAGCTTCTTGATCAGGTCAAGATGTTTTTACCAACACCTTGTATACTGTATTCATATTCTGTGATCATGTTTTATTGTTCTTGTGGGGAAAAAAAAAAAGAAACAGAAAATTTCTCATCATATTTAGTATGGCAACTTGGTGGCCAGACTAAACAAAAAGTCCTACATGTGTGGCAATAAAGGCACACATGTAGGGCATTGTGTGGATCAAATTCGCTACTTACTCATAATAGGGTATTGGAATAGCTCACTAGCATTTGAAAAGGCATCAAAGGAAAGTCTTATAATACTTTTTCTTCTCTTCTGTTAGAATATTTCTTTAATTATATATTCAGAAGAATTCATAATGTTTTCATTTTCTTTGCAAAGGTATGTTATTTTTTCACTTATTTTTCAGCCTCATTATGCTTGATGAGAATATGAAAATGACACTGAGAGAAATATTTCTTTAACTGAGCTTTTTCATTTCTTCTTAGGTCTATTTCAAAACAACAACAAATGAAGAAATCCTGTCCATCCTGTCTTTGAGACTGGAATACCAACCTCATATCATTGATCAGACTTTTCGCTTCCATCATCCTGAACAGTCATTCTTGAAGAAGTCCATTCGATTACCACCATTGCATTCCTTCCCTGGTATGTTTGTTTCTTTGTTTTTTACTCACCATTCTGTCTTAGTTGCTTTATCGCATGACATGTAATGATTAAAAAAAAGAATCCCTTTGAAAAGAAAAAAGTTTAGTATTTTAACCCCTTGAACACAAAATATTGCAAATATAAAAGAAAGGTGCATGGAGATAATTATCCATAAAATCAATAACTTACCTTGATAACTACATAAACTGACAGAAGGCTAGATATATTGAGTGCTCTGCAGGTATAAAACTCAATGGCTTAGCTGATCAATATTTTTATTATACTAAAACAATACTTTCCTGAGAATAGAGGTTTACAGTTACTAAGCTTTGAAATGGTATATTTCTGTTCTCAGGTTTGATCTCATTATTACTATCACACACACACACACACACACATATATATATAATAAAGAAAAGACTTACTTAATAAATATATATATATATATAAGTCTTTTCTTTATTATATATATATATATATATATATATATATATAATGTCATCCCATAAGTTCTGTCCGAATTTTGAATAAAGAAATAAATGATTCTTGGGTACTTCCATGTTAGCAGAATTTTAATCAAAAAAATTTAATTTTATTTTTCTTTGAAATAGAATTTGATCAGTTTAAATGCATCTAAACATAAAAATAATGTTTAGCTTCATTTGACATTATAAAATACTTTTTAAATTTCGTTCATTTTAACAAAAAGTTAAAATTTGACAGAACTTATGGAATGACCTGATATAATAAAAAAAAAAAAACTTATATATATATATATATATATATATATATATATATATATATATATATATATATATACATATTTTAAACAGATAAAATTGCATATTTAAAAAAGTAACCTTTTTTCAGCCAACAATTCATCAGAAAAATCATTGGTGAATAGTATAATATAATCATAATTGCGGGAAATAGTCAAACTGGGAGGAGTTGAGGAACTATGATTAAAATACAATTTAATATTAAAAAGGGGAAAATCTAAAAAACAAAGGTATGGCCAAAAAACATTTCATTTGCTGCCTTTGAGGTTGTTCACTACTAGCTTTCCTTATAAAACAACTCATTAGATTTTTGGTTAAAAAAAGAAATTTTTATTTTCTGTTTAGTCAAATTTTATTCTTTACCATTCCCTCAAAATTGCTTTCCCTTCTTTTAAAACCACCCTCCAACCCTCTCACCCACAGGTAGTAGGTGAAATGCCTCTCACTGCTGTATTGTTACTTCCATGGAAAATGCTTGAATGAACTACATTCCCCAGTCCCGCCAATTCAAACCTTCATGGCAAAGACATGTCATGCCACTTACATAGTAGCAACCCACCCTCATTCCCTCTGTATTCCATCAGTGAGAAGTAAGTTCCAATCTAACAGCTTCTTCCTGCAAACCACTGCTGTGTGGAACTGACTCCCAAGGACTTGTTTCTCCGATCAGCACAATCTTCTGTTCAAAACTAGTTTTAACCATTATCTTCCACTCTTATCTGCACAAATTAACTCCTGATGTAACCCTCTACCCTGAGTGGCCTATAGGCCTTGTAAAGGGTGAATCATACTGTAAAAGAAAAAAAAAAAGAAAAATTGGCACACACATACATATCATCTCTCTCTCTCTCTACATACATATATATATATATATATATATATATATATATATATATATTAACCTTAGTGTACTTAGCAATTCTTCTAATGAAACCATCTACAACAGTGCCAAAAAAGATTATGAAACAATTTTAAAAGATAGTGAATCTTCACAACACTCATATTCACGCTATAGTACAAAAAGAAACATATGGTTTACAAGAAATGTAAAAACAAACATAGGAAAAATATTCAATAAACTCATCCACTCTTCCCTCCACCATGCACTTTCCGCCAGATATTCAAAGAAACAAGGTAAAAATAAGCTACAATTGCCTTGTGAACATGACACTAATAATAAAACAGCAAAACAGAAAAATAATCAACAAATGACCCACACAAACCAAACACACCTGCAAGTGCAGAGCAAAGAATGAATGTCCATTAAACGATAATTGCTTACAAAGCAGTATAATATACCAAGCCACTGTATAAGCAATCAATAACAAAGAAAAATAAACATAGGCATAAATGAAGGACCCTTGAAACAGAAAAACTATGCACACAAAACATCCTTTACCAATAGTAAATAAGTGAACAACACAACCCTTTCTAAACATATATGGGAACTTAAAAACAAAATACAAAAAAAAAAAAATTGTGGATAAGAAAAACAGCAATAAATCCCAAAACTGTTAACTTTGTCTGGAGGAGAAAATAGCCTTCATCATCTTCACAGACCAACACAAAATACTAAATAAATAATCAGAACTTATCTAAAAAATGCAATCACATAAACAAATTTTTGGTATGTTATTTAAAAACTAAAAATGTATACATTGTAAAACCTCACCAAGAAAAATGCACTATATACAACACAGATAATGTAAAATACTTTAAACAAAACCAATACGATAACCCCACAAATGGAAAAAATAAAATAAATAAGTAAATAAATGATAAACAAATTAACAAACCATAAATGCATAAATAACCACAACTGAATAAATTTAATAATAAACAGCAACAAATAATTAATGAATAACTATAAAATACCATTAGTAATTAATAATAAATAATGAGTTAACAAACAATACAATACAATAGCTACAAATAATCTGACCCAGAATTACTTCTGATTTTTATAGCCTTGAGAATAATTTTAAATATTACCGTTGATGCCTACCCAATAACTGTTAGGATAATATAATAAACAGAAATACTTGACCCTGCTACTCATAATTTCCCCCATTGACCAGCATATATAAATAGTTGAGCTACCACTCTTATATTTATACATGCTTTGTCCCTGGTATTGAGCACTTTTATCCATAAGTACAGCATAATTCAAAACTATTTTCATCATTCACACACACATACATATATATACATTGTAATCTAGATATCTGCTCTGAATTTTACATTGAGCTCTCTGGATATCATCCTCCTCAGGTCTACCCATATGGATTACCTAAATTTGCATAAACTATATATATATATATATATATATATATATATATATATATATATATATATATATATATTTTTCAATCAATCAAAGATTTTATCATGTATAAAGTTGTTGTGAAACTTCTGCATACAAACAATGTATTATATTTTATAAAACATGTTTGTTTATTCATCAATTTTTAAATATGTGGAAATTAAAAAATTAAAATGAAAACCTCTGTAATATTATTACTATTCTGCTGAGTTAGATTAATTCAGGATTTTCAGTTTCTCTTCAAAATTTTCTTAAAATTAGTATTCTCACCTGGAATGCTTTATTCTGGTTCAGAAGAAATTGAAATTTAATTTTTAAGGACGTTTTTCATTTTTACTATAGGGTAAATATGATAACCAGTACCAATGAAACTTTAATTTTAGTTTAAAAAAAAAAATGATTGCCTTATTTTTTTTTAAAAAACTAAGTCTTTTTTAAAAGCTGGAAATTACAGAAATATTTAGTATAGTTTTCAATGATTTTTCTTCACCCTTCACCCCTTTTAGGCTTTGAAACCAAATCCTTTTTAACTCTTCTCTCTTTCACTCTGAAACTATGTTGTTGTTGCATGGCTGCTATTGCTTTTGTTTTGTTTTGTTTTCTGCCTGCATTTTTACCAGAATGAATGCATATGGGAACTTTTCTAGATAAGATACATAGGTAGATATTACCAAAAGGCAACTTGGTATTATGACTTTCTGACATGTTTTATTTCACAACAGAGAATATTCTTATACCATCCACAAAGCAGAATAGGGTTTAAAATTGCCTACCCTAGAGCACCTTTTGCTAAAAATGAATTGTTTTTTTTAATCTCTTACTTTGTCATTTTTTGATCTAAGTTTAAGTGTTTTCCTTTAAAAAGGAAATAAGACATTACTTAGCCAATATTTTTATGTTACTCTTTCTTTATTAAATTGATCCAAGTTACTTTTTCTTAGAGTTCCATCTTTGTCTTTTATTGCACATCTGAAGAAGTAGTGGAATAATAAAAATTGGTGTCAGCTAAGGGAAACCATCTGGAAAAAAAATCTTTATTTCTTTTGTCTTAGTAAGAAGTAAATTTCATTTTTCTGAGTGCGTGATGTCATGTTGGTTAGTTCTATTGGTAACCCATGTACCATTCTGAAGGCAAAGTCACTAGACATTTTATAATGTCATACTGAATTTTATCTATGAAAAATAGACCAAGGAGAAGGGTGTTGCCTCAAATCTTACTGTGGCATTTACAAAGTAGTTTTTCTTGTAAAAAGTCAAATGAAAAAAAATCTGAAAATGTTACAACAATATCTTGGATTTTACAAGTAACAGAAAATTTTAATTTGAAAGCAGTTATTTTAACACAATGGTTTGTGAGATTAGGTTGCCAATAATTATTATAAAAATAGACACCTTTTTCAATTTTGAAGTGTTTGATTTATATTGAAAATAACATTGTCAATTGCCAGAGACTTTGGTCTGAAATTAAGGTCATAAATAAGACATTGTTAATCAAGAATACATGACATACCTAAAATGTACCAAAAGAAATACTCACCACTTTTTTTTGATGCCAGTTAAAACAGTAATAATTTGATTTGTAATGAAAATATTACCAAATGCATTATTTACCTTTAATAATCAGGGCATTATGAATTTATATTTTCAGATTAGATCTAAGTTAAAACAGGATTTTAAAGTGTTTGATAAAATTTGAATGAAAATCAAACTCATAATTTCTATTGACCTCCAATATTATGAACAGGATTCATTAGATATTTAAAAACTTTTGGTCACTCTAACAATTATTTACACACACACAGATACACAAATATATATATATATATATATATATATATATATATTACAGGTAATTGATCTGTTGGTATATAACTTGGTGGATCATAGTAATATTAATTATTAAGACTGATCCACAGAGAGCTCGATGTATTTATTATAACAGAGCCAATATATTTTTTACAGCAAAAAAAACAAAAATTATGTCAACACAGAGTATGGTCTGTTTCAAGCCATTCTGTACAAAACTATCATAAGCCCCTTCTTGGTTTTGGCTGTAAAATATATATATATATATATATAAAACATGAGGGTGGGCTAAAATGTTCAAAGGCTGACTATAAAAGAGTGATGCAAAATTCTGCACACATTAATTTCAGCTCTTCTTATTACCAAGTGCATTATTACTTTCTGTGTAAACTCAGATCTGACTATTCAAAGACGACTTCAAAAGTAACTAGTAATGACTTCTCTTGAAAATGGACAAACTTTGGCATAGTGGTCTTATCAAGTACCTGCAGAAAAAGGATTGAGCCCCTTTAGGACATTCATGCTTACTTGGGGATAACAATCCAGCTTTATCAACAATGCAAAAGTGGGCAGCTTAATTTAGAAGGGTCTGGAAGATGACCCAAAGTCTGCCACCAACATGGAAAACATTGATCATTTTCACCACATGGTGATGGATGACAGGCGATTGGCTATAAACCAAATCTAAGCCAATGCTATTAGCATATTCTATGAGAGAGTTGAAAATATTCTCTACAATAAATTTGGCATGATGAAAATTTCTGCTCAGTGGGTGTCACGTCTTCTGATAGATGATCAAAAGCACACTAGGCTGATCACATCACAGGAAAATCTGACATTTTTTGAGGCAGATCTAGCTGGTTTCCTTGAACGTTTTCTGATCCATGATGTACTGGGTTCATTACTTTGAGCCAGAGACAATCGATATAGTGGAAACACCCCTCTTCATCTGCTTGAAAGGAAGCCAAGGTCATTTTATCTAACAGGAAAGTGATGGCCTAAGTTTTTTGGATGCAAAAACTATAATGTTTATTGATTATCTTCAAATGAGCCACACCATCAATGGAGAGTACTATACCAAATTGATGAAACCAAATGCCCAGGAAAACTGACAAAAGTGGTCTTTTTTTTCCTCAGGACAATGCCCCAGTACACAAGTCCTTGGTTTCAATGGCTGCTATGACTGTGGCTTTGAACTGATTGATCACCCTTCCTATTCTCCTGATATGGCCCCCATCTGACTATCATCTGTTCCCCAACATGAAAAAATACTTGGCTGGAAACCAGTATTGCAATAATGATGACTTTATATCTACCGTTGATGACTTTTTCAACTAACAGGCTGAAAGCTTCACCAATCGGATTCAAACACTACAACACCAATGGAAGAAGTGTGTCAATTGCATAGGGGCACTATGTTGAAAAATAAACATCATTTGATCACATTTTATAAGGGTATCTTAGTCAGCCTATGAACTTTTCAGCTGAACCTCATATATATATATATATATATATATATATGTCTGTATGTGTGTATGTGTGTGCACATGTGTGTGTGTGTTATATAAGATTCTGGTGTGGTATGGAGGAAATAGTCACAGTTGTATATGGGTCGTGTAACTTATTAGCACAGAAATAGGATGTGTAAGCTGAGTTCAAATTAAAATTGAGTCTGTTATGTTCATTTTGCACTAATGCTCTTGTGAAAGGAATGAATCTCTTTCCTTCCACTGCAAACCATGGGTTTAGTAGCAGAGCAGAATGGCTTCTTGATCTTTCCATACCAATCTGTCTAGAAGAAGGATACCTCTAAATTCAAAACTGCAAAGACAACAGGAAACACTTGTTTGAACAGAGAATTGCAGATGTAAATGTGGTCCCTTTAGATTATTTTTCTGCACACCCGAACATCATAGATTCACATATTTAAGTGATTTCCTCCATTGTCCTGTGTTGTGTGACCTGGATTATTTTTAACTAGCATTTCAATTTGGTCATCATCAATAACTGCAGTCCTACCAGAATATTTTCAGTCTTCTAGGTCAACATTTCCATAAATAGCACATGTCGTTTTTGCTCTTTGTACAGCATTTTTCTGTTTCCAGAAATAAGAGAATCAGATGATAAATAATACATCTGTTTTCCTTTTGTTTCCACTTTCAGCATTAAAAAGATTTTAAAATTCATAATCCATACATGAATTTTTTTAGAAACACACACTGGAAGGTTACCTTTCAGAATATGTATATCTATTATAACTATCATTTGTGTGTGAAATGAAATCATCTATCAAACATCACCTGGCTTATGACTGTTAAACTCCTGCTGGATTCACCTTTTTTACTCTTGTCACCTTCAATCCAAGATGACTTCCCTCTTATTTTTGGGTAGCCTGTATTTACATGATGCTAGCACAATGATTGGCCAATAACAATATGCAAATAACTTAGCAGTGCCACCTGTGTAGATCTACCTTTTCCAAACTACCATTTTGCCAAGGAGAATTAACTCAACAATGGCCACATCACATTGAAAAAGCAGTTCCTGTGTGATCATGGAAGTTAAGCCTGGACAGTTACCTAGATTAATGACTGCTTGGGGACACCAGGTGCTGTAAGCTTGGATGTGTGGGTGATGTAATGGATAATGGCTCAGAATTTTTAATCAGGGAACCCATTTCCAATTCCTGTTAGGTTTGTTAAATTCACTTACATGCAGATACCTTTGAGGAAATTATGAATGCACCTCTTCTCCTCCCAGACATAGGTTCATTAGTATCACTAAACCATTATCATCTCCAAATAAAAAAAAAAAAAAAAATTCTTTCAATCTAAAAATATTTTTGGACTTTAAATAACCTGTAATGGGTTGATAAACTGCAGAAAGCAAATCAATCAATAAAAATGATAACCTCTGAAAAACACTACAGACTTTTGTTCTAACCTATTATATGCTGTGGTATTAATTTTTACTACAGAAAGGTGTTATCAGAGGTCAGGAATTATTGATAGAATATGTGGTAATTTCAGATACAAAATGAATGCCTCTGATTTTAATGTATGTGCTGCAAAATTATATTTAAAAAAATTTTCTCTTCTGCATGATTTCCCTAGGGAAGAGCTATTTAAACTGAAAATGTATTCCTACTTAACTCGTTTCCTGTTCACTCACATATTTTTAAAACATTTGATTTTAAATTGTAATGTATTTGCTGAATGTATGTTATTTAATAATTGATTTTATATAGAAACCTTTTCATAGCCTGTATGCATAAACATAGCTTTTATTTACAATATGAAGACTTCATTCTTAAGTTCCACTTCAGAATGAATTCTTCATAAATTGTTTCTGAAGATTCCTTTTTTATTATTAAATTGCTTTCTTGTATATTTTTTATCTCTCTCAAAGGAGTGCCAGTTGGTGGATCTGGTGGCCAACGACAAGTTTTTGTTCGCTGCAGTGACGCTAATGTTATTTGTGACAGTCAGAGTAAAGAGTCAGGAGAACCATTGGATATTTTCCTAAAGGTTTGTTTCACTCATGATTCCTTTCTCTTTTAAGGAGAATCTTGTAACTTTCCAACTCTGGCTTGAATACGTCAGTGAATATTGTACATTTTATAAGTCGACAAGTTGATTGCAATGTGTATGACGTGTAAAAAGCTTGCCTAGTCAAGATGCTTGCTCATTTCCAAATCTTTTACAAACTTTCAAACCGGACTAAAATTCAAATAGGGTTCTTTCTGCATACAACAATGAGTGGTGTTGGATAGTAAAGATTCCAGCAATTACAGACTGTGATGATGAGCTAATATATAATTATCACTAGCAAATCTAGAAACAGTTTATCTGCTTCTGTTGTGCCTTGAAAAATGTGTTTGTCTGTTTGTTTGTTTGCACATCAACTCACAAGGTGGGAGTGCCACTAGCATGCAAAAGGTTACAGAGAATGTAAGAGAAAAGAGAGGTGTTTGATAAAGAGAAGGGTAGAGATCAAGATCAAGGCATCAGAAGATGTAGATTGATATTACATTTAAAATTTTGAAGATTATAGTTATCAGGGAAGCAAGTAAGGGAGTTCCACTGTCAAGAAGTTTGCAAGAAGAAGCTGTTGGAGTAGAAGAGGCAGTTGCATTTAACTTTTACAGTAAAAGGGTGGGACCAAGATGCCAACTTAGTAGCACACTTAAATTCATGCAGTTGTGGTACCAGTGAAAATAGCTCGTCAGAGCAGTTGCCATGAAAATATTTGTAGAAAAGACAGGTAATCCACAACACATCTGTAAGAAAGTGACAAGATGCCAGGTCAGGACCTATTTCATTGCATATCCATCTTTGGATTTTGTCGAGAACCTTGAGATGAACAGTGGGGAACCAGACCATATATGGCAACAGTATTCAATGCAAGGACAAATGGTAGATTTGAGGGATGGACCCAGACGAGAAAAACCTTCTGGCATGACACAGAGAATCATCTTTCCCTGTGGTAGTTGTAGCCATTGATTCAGTGTAGTTGTTTCACCACAGGTCATTTTAATGCCAAAATTTAATTTTCTTGAGAGCATTAGAATTTTCTTTACAGACATGTATTTCTGTCAATTTCTGTTTCTTTTCTTCAGAAATTTATTGCTGGTAATTTAATTATTTTTTTTTTTTCAAATTTTTACAATAATGTATTGCTGGTAATTCTAGTACCTACACTATAAATATGTATTTTATACGTTCATAGTGTCTTGACTTCATTTTGGGATTTAACTATTTGCCCATAGTTGGGACCATAACAAATGCTACCACCCAGGATCAGAGTGAACTTTGGAACAGCAGCAATTAAGAGGTGGTTCCACATTCCTCAAAATCTCCAATTTCCCAATCAGATGCCTTGCTGCCAGATATAGTTTATTATCATACCCAGGACTTGTATTGAAAAATATATTAATGATAATTCAAAACTGCATTAATCATGCTCAAACTTCCTCCATAAATATCAGCTCTCAAAGTCTCACTGTTTGCAGGACTTCCTGTATTATTTGCGATGATGTTGTCATATATTATGACAGAGTACACATGGGGTAGGTTATGGTAGGCTGAACATTGAGAGCTGATATCCATGAAGTGGGGTTGGCCGGATTGAATGTTGAAGGGTTAATAGTATATATATATATATATATATATATATATATATAGCGAGAGAGATTTTTTGTGAGGAACATTAATGACAAAGTGGAACATTTATTTGTGTAATAAGAACTTCATCGGACTAAAGTAATGACTACATTGATGTAACTATACATTCCCATGAAGGAGAGGTAATATTGAAATTCTAAATTAAACATTTTTTTCCTAATATATATATATCTATATATATATATATATATATATATATATATATGTATATATATATATGTATATATATATATATATATATATATATATATGTATATATATATATGTATATATATATATGTATATGTATATATATATATATATATATATGTATATATATATATATATATATATATATATATATATATATATATATGTATGTATATATATGTATATATATATATATGTATATATATATGTATATATATATATATATATGTATATATATATATATATATATATATATGTATATATATATATATATATATATATATATATATATGTATATATATATATATATATATATATATATATATGTATATATATATATATATATATATATATATATATATATATATATATATATATATATATATATATATATATATATGAATATCTGTTTCATGCTTGTTTCATGCTTGATGCAGTCAACATGAAACAGACTCTTGCCTCTAAGTGTTGACTTCTATGTTCACTTTTATATTTACACACGCTCTATCTCTGATACTGAGCACTTCATCCCATAAATATAGCACATCTTAAGACCATATTTCTTCCTATACATATATATATATATATATATATTCTAGCTAATTTCATTTATTTTCTTTGTTTATATTTTTTTATCACTTTTGTTATTAAGTAACCCACATCGTAATAATATAAGAGTAGCCAAGAAAGGTGAAATCTTTTTTCCCATATATATGATACATTTCTTCCAGCTACATCTGTCCAGTTTGTTGTTCTCTGCAGAGATCTTATTAAACACATGAAGCATCAATCTCAAAAGTGCATCATATATATATATATATATATATATATATATATATATATATATATATATATATATTGAGAACAGTTTTGGAGGAAATATGTATGAAAAATTGAAAAATATTTTTGTGTCACATAGGACTTCATCGGACTAGTTTTGTATGTTGATGCGACTACACATGTGCATAAACAGGAGACACTGAAAACTTTAAATTTAGAAAAAAAATTGTTTTTAATGTGTTTTGGGTGTATAATCTAACCAATTTCATTTAGATTCTGTTTCTTTTTGTTTCCAACATCTTTGATATATAATTTTATATTTGGGCAACAATCCCTTTTTTATACAGGTTTCATTGAAGATGGCACTGAAGGACAGTTCTTACATACTCTATGTCCAGAAAAGAAATCTCTTGTTTGCATGCAGGAGAACTGTTTAAATATCACTTAATTTCACTGCCTTTTTTTCCTCCAAGTATTCTTAGCATGAACCTCTTTAGAAGTTGAGCTGCTTTCTTCTTTGTAAAATTAACTCAGCATTTCTTAAAATGTC
Source organism: Acanthosepion pharaonis (assembly GCA_903632075.3). Taxonomy (NCBI): domain Eukaryota; kingdom Metazoa; phylum Mollusca; class Cephalopoda; order Sepiida; family Sepiidae; genus Acanthosepion; species Acanthosepion pharaonis. Next base: position 5,966,757 of record CAHIKZ030001813.1, read on the forward strand.
TGTCTATGCTCTGTAAAAAAGACAATGATAAAAGGTTTTTATAACCCAGAACTTAAATAGAATTTATAAGTATATTCCCCCATCAATCACAGTGTATAGATTCTTTAGGAAACATTTGAGACAATACAGGATTTAAGCATAGAAATAAGTAATGTACTTACTGGGTTTTTTTTTTTTTAAATTTAATTAATTTTTTTTAACTTTTTAATATTTGTGATGTGGTTATTCGATATTAATTGTAAAATTACGTAAATTTACAAAAATAAAAAAGGAATTTATTAAAAATTCATGTGATACTTTGGAACCCCAAAGTGGATACAGAATTTGGTAGATGATATAATTTTTTCATCTCTTTGGACTTCAACAAGACAAATACTGCTGAATAATTTATTCTTTTTCTACATGGTTGTATATAAATCAAAAGAAAAGAAAATGAACAAATTATTCAGTTCAAAGGACAAATAAGACATATAGATTTATTGAAGACATGAAGTAATATATATTTATATTTAATTGTAAAAGAAAATATAGAAATACTCAAGAAAGGGAACAATGAGTTTTTGACATGAATTTAGTTATCTTTTATTGATGAAAAAATTTTTTTTCTTCACTATATGGTGGAAAGATCAATTGTGGATGAGTTGTCAGACAACAATGTCCATTCCCACCATATAATTGATGTAGGTCTAATGTTTAAATGAAGAGATGGTGAGATTTAAAAAAACAAAAAAAAGATGTAGCTTACTTTGATTAAAACAACAAAAATGTTGATATTCGTCAGAATAGCTTGTGAAAGTTACAAATTATTTCTTTTTTGTTGGAGTTGGGCAATAGGCACTTTGACCAGAATAAAAATTTTGAAAGAAATGATTATCATTTCTCTGAAAATTTTTCCAAATCTAAATTTAAGCATATCATGATTGATTATCAAAAATAAATTATATCCATTTCATTAAATTTTATAAAAGTTTACGGGAGTTCAGTTTTTTTTTATGTAAATTTATTCTAAGTTGTTCCCCCATGGAAGCCAAAACAAAATATGCTTACAGAATTGAATTTCTTAAAATGTTAAAAAAAATTTAATTCTTAATCTGGAATTCTTTTATATATTACTGTCAATTAAAACACTTCAGATTATGAATATAAAACAAAAAAGAAGATATTTAAAAAATTTTAAGAAATCATGTGGTATGAAATTATTTGTTTTAGCTTCCATAGGGGGGATCAATTACATGGAATTGTTATAGCAAACTGGACCTGCCTAGACCTTTAGGAAATTTTATAAAATTTCTGTTTTTCATACTTGTGATGTAGAGTACTTAATTTAGAATAATATGAAAAAATTTCTTGAAAAAAGAAATGATTATTTCTAGTTTCAGTGCCTAGTGTACAACTTTTTTTTTATAATCAAATCTCTACTTATACTTTTTTCTATTATAAAAAATAAACATTTCTAATGATAATTGTCTTTCAAAAAAGGAAAATAAAAACCGAACTTATTAGAACAGCAGCATATAGATAATTTTCTGCTGACAAATCTTTTTCAAAATCTAAGTAACTTCTTATTACTCACAGACAATCTTATCCTGCAAATGAGGTTTTGTATATTTTTATTTTTGATCAACGATTTGAAAGAAGTATTTTCTTCTTTTTTTTCTATTCCTATTACTTTGTCATCTTTTTTTAATCTAACCCTAAGTGGTTTCCTTTTAAAAGGCAATAAGACATTACTTACTCAAGGATTTTTTTGTTGCTCTTTCTTTATTAAATTGATCCAAGTTACATTTTGCTAGAGTTTCATCTTTGCCTTTTATCTCACATCTGAACAAGTAGTGGAATAATAAAAATTGGTGTCGTGGAAGGGAAAACATGAAAAATAAAAAAAAAAAAAATCTTTTTTTCTTTTATCTAAGTAGCAAGTAAATTTCATTTCTCTGAGTGTGTGATGCCATGCTGGTTAAATCTATCATTGACCCATGCACCTTTCTGAAGGCAAAAATACCAGGCTTTTAAGAATTTGTAACAAAATGAAGATATACAAAAATTTTCATGGTTTAGTCATTAATCTTCTGCTCATTCTCTGTCTTGGGTTTGACATTAGGATGACAAGATCAGGATTTGTGACATAACTAACCTGAAAATTTACTGTTATTTGAGTTCAAAGTTGCAAGTATGTAATACTCTTCTGTTTCAGGCTTTAAGGTTGATAACATGTTTTTAGGTTGAATGATCAAAAAAAATCCTGAGTAATAAGTTGAAGAGTTTCAAACAAGATATATAGTAAGTTTGTTTTTTTTATATTTACTGGAATTGAGAATATGACATGGGATCAAAGATAATTAACAATTTATTAGTATTGATCTTTACAGCTTTGTTTTTACATCTATCATGTTTTTGTTTAGCAAAAATATTGATTCATTAGAAGGGTGATTCATTGCTCCTTACATTCTGAGATGATTACTTGAACATTTTCTTACTGTTTGCTCTTTCATTTTTTTTATTTTTTTTTGTGTTGTTAATTTGTTTTATATGTATTTAAGCTGTTGTTCAAGTTGTTGAATGCAGGCACTATGAAGAGCTGAAGTTTATTTAATATTGGCAGAGTTTTCTTAAAAGAAAAATATGATCTTTATACAAAGGAAAATGAAAATGAAACCTGTTTTAAGTGTCGCCATTTTTAATTTTCTTTAAAGTTTTCAAGTTACAAAGATTTTTTTTTTGTGCTCAGACTGATTTGAATTAAGAAACCAATTTAGAATCATTTTCTTTAAATCATCAGCATGAATTCTTATGGTTCTCTGAAGGATGATTCTTTTTCTTCATTAAGATTCTATTTTAACATGATTTTATTTAGATTGCCGTGTGAATATTGATTTAGAGAGGAAGTAGATTAAAATATAAATAAAGTGCAATAGTTTATTTAATAAAAATGAAAATTTAAAAGGTAAGTGTTTAAGTCGCATGTCACTTTTCAAAATTATTTCTTAAAAAGATGCAGTTCATTTTCTATCATAACTAACAATGTTATTTTCTAACATTCACATCTTTTTGCAGTCCATAGGTTAAGTAGTTGGCTGGCTTCTAAATTCTAGAAAAAAACCCTGTTGTCAAACACAATAAGCAAGTAAGATAAATTTAACAAGGGCTAATATATCTGGTTACTCTCAATGCTACTGTTACCATCTAACCTACTACTGTCTGCTGCATGGTCGAGTTATTTTCTTGTGAAATGGGTAGCTAGACACCCAAGCAGGATTAACAACAAGGCCTATCAAAAGGTGGATGAAGTTCTTTTGTAGGGTCAGCAAATTAGCACAATGATGTAAACTGGGCTCCATAAATATGTATGCAGCCAGTGCAGTGATGACATGGCATTACTCAGTGGAGTACTTCCTAGGATTGAGGGTTTCCTCTGATGGAATCAACAGCTACATCTGTAACCAAGGTGAGCCTTCAAGCTGGAGGATATTGGCTCCTGGTTTGGCCTGGAGATGGATGGGCCCCACTTGATGTGCTTCTCCAAGATGTATTTGGCCTGAATGAATACTTCTTCATCTTTCCACTCGGATATGTAGAGAAAACTGGTTATGTACTCAGTTTTGCAGCAACACTATGACTACACTGTGTCATTTGATTGTGATAATGAGTATATAAAAAGTTATTGTTTTAAATAAATTGAAGTACCAAAAAAATGAGCAAAGCTACCCTGTCCCTCACTTAAATAACAGCAGCTAAACAACTTGGCATGAAGTCTATGAGGTATAAAAACTCTTGTATTGAGATATCTGTTCAAACAGATTCCATAAGTTATTTGTGATTGTTGGATGTGAATTTAGGGGATTTAGTGAGGCCTGCAACATATACTATATATGTTCAATGGGGTTTTGATGTAGTGGAATAACCAGTCACCCCCATGAATGATTACACTATAGGTAGTAAGTACCTATAAAGTCAACTGTCTACGAGAGACTTGCGGAAGAGTGAGAGTGAGACGACACAAGCACATCTGACTTTCCAATTAGTGGAACTCGCCAATTTAATGACCTGTTCGTATAACTGTACCATATTTCATATTGTACTGGTTGTGTACAATAAGCCTTTCTTCAATTATTTACCTGGTGTTAAGTATTTATTCACTTAGCACAGAATATAACAGGTTTAAACTAGCTATACGTGTTGGTAGATGTAGTGGAAGTCAATGTTTTCCTGCAACCAATTTTGTGTCACCTATGTATGATAAGAGATTGCATTACCTTGATGGAATGAAACATGGCAAGTATAAAGGGATTCCAATGGCTATGACCTTTATGTCATACCTTTCAGGACAGATTCAATTTTCACTTAGAGTGCTTTGTTGATAGGCCTTATGCACCTTCCCAACTCAAAATGTTGGAAACCTAATTAAGCTGACCAGATGATCTCATATCAATCTTCTAATGTCATTCAATGTTGGGATGTCAATAATGGTACCCTTGTTTGTCTATGACTAAAAAATCCCATGGAATTCACTTTAGACAGTACAGTATGTTGGCTGCTGAGCATTGAGTTAGGATGAGGTTTGATGCAATATTCCCCTTAGGTGATTACCATCCTTGCTATTTGTTCTGTTCTTTTATTACTTGTGGGTAGCCACTGATATTTGGCAACATCTGCTTTAGGACTGTTCCTTCAACTGTTTTGCATTCATATATTTCTGGTGTACTCTTGTTACTACTACTACTACTGTTTGGGGAAAAAAACTGTGGGGAAAATAGAAATGGTTTACCTCCCAAATGCCCTCGCGTCTGTCTGGCCTGTGGGTTGAGAAAGGAAAGAAAAGATCCAAGATGACGTCCGTGACTTTTAATATTCACGGTCTCGTGCAGTCACGCAAAGTCGCGTTACACACATGCTAATGAGGTGTGTCTGGGCTCCATAAAAGCAGGTTGCTTGGAGAAATTGGCAGAGGGGCATTGCACCCGTGTTTGGTGTACATTGCTTTGCGTTGCAGCGTGCCAAACATTTTCAGACGGAAAGAGTTGCGTCCCTTACACTGTTGAATTCGACTCCTTTGCTACAAAAACTAAAACAGTAACCACCATGGAAGTAGAGGACTCCAATAATCATTCTGCAATCACTGCCAGAACCATGCTACCAAAGCTACACTGCCTCATCATCTATCTGTGTCTATTTCTACAAGTGGGTGGGGAAGAGCAAAAATATTCAGTCTAATTTTTTGGCACTTTTGTTTAAATTAATACTTTCTAGATTTAGCTTTATATGCAATTGAAATTATACATAAAAAATATTTTTGTACTAATCTGCTACTATATTTATAGTTACAATGCAAAATGTATACATTTCTAGATGGTGTGTTGCCTTTTTCCTTAAGTATATATAAAATGGATTATGATTTGTTTGATATAAAATACCAGTCACTGGAATGATGCATTTGTCAGTCTATACAAGTTTCATAGTTATCTTTCTCATGTTTGTGTTTTTTGTTTTATCGAGTTAATCCGAAGCAAGTGAGTAAATCCACTAAGGCACAAGGTTTTACTGAGTGTAGAAAAATTAGAAACAGAAACATTACTAAGGAGTTAGAACAAAAGAAGAGTAATCAGGAGGACAATAGACAGCAATTGACATTGCATTTAAATTTTTGAAGATTAAAGTTGGCTGGAAAGAATAGAGCTGTAAGGGAGTTCCATAAGCAAATAGTGCAAGAAAAGAAACTGTTAGCAGAGAATTTAAAGTTACATTTAGCCAACTCAACTGTAAATTGATAGGATTTCGATGCTAGTTTAGATACCTTAGCAAATAGCTCATTTGAACAATTACTATGAAAATATTTATAGAAAAGGTACAGGGAGGCAACCTTGTGGTGGTGGGAAAATGACTGAAGCTGAGATGCCAGATCAGGACCAGTAATATTATTGGGTCTTCTTTGGATTTTATCAAGAAGGTGTAGATAAATAACAGGAGCACCAGACCATATTTAGCTGCAATATTCTAAACATGGATAAATGGTAGACTCCTAGATGTGTAACATAGATTCTGGAGAGAAAAATTGTCTTCCATGACACAGTGAACCAACTTTTTCAGTGGCTGACCAAGCAATGGATATTCGAAGAAGAATTATTCAAATACTGCATTGGATCTAATGTCTTTGTATTACTAATAATTCAAAGAGATTAAATCCAATATAATGCAGGGTTTAAAAGTCCAAACTCTACAGGCCAGAATTGGGATGATTTACTGTGAGTGTAATCTAAGAAATCTTGTTAGCAAACAAAGACTTTGTATAATTATTGTAATAAGTTAATTACTTTTAACCTTTTTCTGTTTATCAATATAAAATGTGACTGTGAAAACAATATGATTTTAAACAACCTTTGTGAATCGAAGAAATTTTAGTTGCATTTAGAGAAGAGTTTAATGCATTGTTTCATACAAAAGTGGAAAATTGTTGACTTCCAATTGAACTGCACAAATTTAAAGAAGTTTGCATAAAACTGGGAAAATCAGTGAAATTATGAGGTGTATAAAAGGACTCAATGTCAAATATTTTAAATTTCATTTTTTTTTATTATATACATTTTTTTTCTTTCGCATAAAGAGGAATCCAATTCATTCAATAGAATCTGTCAGCTAAATGTGTTTCTTTAGAATTCAAACTATGTGATATTGAAGAACTTATATTCTGACATATGAGGAACCTAAGTTGATTCGTTCAAAAGGATTTTAATAAAAAATCTGCTTGCTTGTTCAGAGGCAATTCCAAGAAAGTTTGGTTTTAATGCATACCTTAAGTTACCTCTTAGGTACAATGGGTTTTGTTCATCATATTCAAATTTATAATCAATAAATATAAATAATGTTGCACTTGCACTTATGTTGAAGTTTGTGTTTTTTAAAAAAACCTGAAATTGATGATTTTAAAAAATTATGTATTTCTTCCTACTGAACCAGAAAAGGTGTTCATCTATATTTGTATTTTTTAGTTGTAATTGCCTGAAGCCATTAAATAACTAATTCAAACTTTTTCGAAATCTACTTCAAAAATTATTTAAAGGTCTATTGAACTTCCCTCCAGACAGATAAATAGTGGGGAAAATGTCTTCCAATATAATTTCTTTCTCTTCATTATATTCTCTTTGATTTCTTTTTAAAAATGTTTTCCAAGTACTTTCCATTATTTCCAGAGTCACACGACTTGTCAGAGATGCTAACTGAATATACTTTGTATTGGCAACTTGGTCCTGTGAAGTAATTAATTGCTCAAAGTAACCTGAATAATGTAATAGTTCAGGTTTCTCTCTTCAGGTGTGGGGGGGGATACTTTGCATTTACATTTCTCTCTGCTTTATGGCCAATGTTGAATGGTTAAGAAATGGTTGACTTGTTTATTAACCCATTTCTCTTTCTTCTTCAATCATCATGATATTCAGGAGGTGTCTGCAGTTTTATGGCCTGATATGTTCTCTTCCTTTTGCTCAAGTATGTAAGTTTTGATTGAATTCTAACGGTAAAATTAGCTGTTTCATTATATGGGAACACTTAGCATTCATTGACTCTCTGTTGAAATTTATAAAATCTTTTTTCAGGAAAACAAACTTAACTCCACTAATTGTTATTGTACTTTCTATTACTGATGGCAGTTTCCTTTCAAACCTTTTGTTTAAGGTAGTGTGGAAAGTCAGCATTGGCATTATATTATTATTTTCCCTTCTAGTTACATGTGCTATCCATTTTAGTTGCTGTTGGAAGTCTTCAAGTAATGTGGTTTTTGTTATTTGGCAAATTTTCTTTTTTTTTTTTTTTTGTGATTCTTTAGTGCCAGTGTATAAAATTTGCTGAAGGATTGTCTATTTTATGATCTTCCTGATTCATTTACTTGAAGCCATTTTTATCATTGATCTAAGAAAATGGTTGTATATAACATAGTTTAAACATTTCTGAATGAGTTGGTTGCCATTGCATGACATCCATATGTGAGTCTAGATTTGATGAGGCTATTTTAGAACATCAGTTCTCAGGTTAACATTTTAGGTTTGTAACATCTTGCGATATTGGACAAAAGTATTCTAAGTAGCACAATGCATCCTGTATTCAATTTCTTTATCGCCCAAACTTAATTTGTCCTAAGCAGAATATATTTCTCAAGTAAGCATTTCGAAATTACATCTTGCATTTTCTCTACAAGTTTTTCATGAGTATGTTGAGAAACCAGATATTTCATAGTGATTAAAGTCAAATTGATGGGTAAAAAAGAAAGGATTTTGCTTTGCATGCTTTAAAGAAGAATTGTAGCTTATATTTTTCCATTCCTCAGTAAACAATTTGTAACCTGTTAATAGCAGAAAAAAATTACTGAGTTTTTCAATTCTGTTACTTTTCAGAAATTACACCTAGTACTTATAAAATCCTTTTTACTCCTAAATGAAAATATTGCTGACCAACAGTGCACAATTTTTATTTTTTAAAACCATCTTAAAAATGGATTTTGCATTAAAATTGCACGAGTCATTCAGTAACAATGATAAAATCTGCAAATTATACTGCCTGAATCCCTTTTTTTAATGCCCCATGACAGTTATTTAGTAGACCCCCTTTGGATTACATAATCTTACAAACTTACTCTCCACACTGAAATACATCCTGGGTATGATGATAAACTATGTCCAACATCAAGGCCTCTGATCAGGAGGTTTTGATGAGCATGGAACCACTTCTTAATTGCTAGTGTTCCCAGGTCCACCCTGACCCGGGGTGGTAGCACCTGTTGGGGTCCCAGCTGTGGGCAAATAGTTAACACCCAAACTTGTGTAAAAATAGGTTTTAATACCAGAAATACTTTGTAATAAAAAAAATTATTATCAGCAATAATTTTAGAAAGAAAAATTATTATCAGCAATACTTAAAAAAAAAAAATACCAGCAATACAGTTATACATTCTTTGAAAAAAGTATGACCAGCTTTCGATTTCTTCAAGGAAAAACATTCCCAGAAATAGATTTTTGAAGAAAAACTTATTACCAGCAATAAAAATTTTGTTGGCATTAAATAACCCATTGAGGTTGATATGTCATAAAACAAAACAAACCAAAGCTACACTGAAATACCAATGGTTTCAGACATTCTGCTTATCCTCAAACCTTATTTCACACAACCAAATCAAACCGATTATAACTGTTACCCATTTATGAATACTAATAAATAAAATAATAAAGAAAATTGGGAATACTAATAAAGAAAATATAATGCAATAAAATACTATTCAGTATACTAACATTTAACAATTTTTGTAATGGTTGGAATGCTTTAAGCAGATGCTCACAATGACTGTGCAGTCTTTGATAAGAACCAGTAGGACTGTCACTAGTGATTGATTTGGGGATTACTAGTCTTTAAGTCATGAGACACCAAGTAAGAATTTAACTAAAATTCATATCATTTTCACTGGTGGGCTGCCCCACTTTTGTGACAGGCCCAAGAATCACAATGGAACATTATGAGCCACAAAAATTTTAATACTGTATATTCAAAAAGAAAGATGTCATACAAATTTAGAATTAATATTTTGCAATTCTATATTACATAGGCATTCAGACCTAAATAACAAGAAATAGGGTTGCTGAAAGTTTATTGCTCAATAATAGTTTTGATTTATGTCAAAATTTGCTCTTAAAACAATATATGTTACTTTAGTTTATAAAATATTTCAAAATCTGAGGGGCTGAATTAATTATAGTCTTGATTAACTAACATTTTGGATTTGAGTTTTAGTTTAAATAAGTAAATCTCCACAAAACTGAATTAAATCTAAAGAAATTTAAGAAAAAAACAAAAATAATGGCTATGAAATTTAATGCCTTTAAAAATGTTAAATAAAACTTTATGAAACTAGAAATATTTCAATTCTTGTTACAATCTCCTTTTGACTCTTTCTTCCATGGCTGCTTCCAGTTCTCATTAATTGGAGTGCTTGTTAGTTGCCTCACATCTTGTACATCAATAAGTTCTTTATCAATCATGATGTTGCATATATAAATTTTAATTTTAAAAAAACCCCAAAAAACGTTGATGTTATAAATTTTAATTTTTAAAAATCATTGTGTAACATTATTCAGCCTAAACCCCTCCACACATTTAATTTCTGTAATGCCTTGTGTAGAAAATAAAGTTGGCTCACTCATCCATTTGCTGTTATATACGTTTTGAATGACCCCCTAAATAATGTTAATTTCATATAACACCCCCACAATCTATTTTTCTCTGTAGACAGCAGAACAAAATCAGTTTGTAATGTGTAAAAATGATTTCTTTGTAGAAATGGTCAGTCTAGTTTGTTGCTGCTACATTGTAATAATCGATTCAGTACTGCAGTTTACCGAGAGGCACTTCCTGTAAGTAGCAGTGGCTCCATATATTGATGTGATTCTTCCTGATTTGTCAATCAGTTTAAACCTTATCTGCTTTAGTATAAAGCAGAGGCAGGGTTAGGGTTGGAAAGAGAAGTGGGTATCTCTCCTGCTTTCTTAACTGTCTTTCTTGGGTGGATTGCTGGTGTGTGTGTGTGGGGGGGGTTATTGTTGATCAACACTTTGACCTCTATCTCTCTGGTTGCAGGTGTCAGTCGGATGTTCTCCACAGGTGAAGAAGTTCTTTGTGGCTATCTTTCTTGACCCATTCCTGTCACGTCCAGTCCAAGTGTGGCAAATCTTTGTGCATGCCTTGCAGCGTATTGACATCTCGTGTATGGAGGGACAGACAAGTCGGTTCTCGCTCATTCTCAGGTATGTGCATATACAGGAATAAAAATTGAGTGAGTGCGTATGTGTGTGCATAGGCATACTCACCCAAATATATGCACACACACACACACACATCTGCCTACCTATGATGTATATATACTTTTTTCTTTTATAGGCTGTGTCCCTTCAGGATATGGTCGATCATGGCTCTTCATAACTTCCTATCTTTTTAGGCTCTTATCAATATGTGCTTAAAAATTTTGGAAACAAGTACTCTTTTCAGACACATTTGAGTTTTATATTTTTTTAAAAAGTAAAAAAAAAAATAAATAAATAAATAAAAACGTAAACTTTGCCCGAAGGTGAAAATAGTTATAATCATCTCTCTAAACCAATACAAATTACTAAATAAACAATCAGAACTTATCTGAAAATGCAGACACAAAAACAAATTTTTACTATGTTACTTAAAAATCGAAAACCAAAAGTGAATATCTTGTACCTTGAAAAATTCAAATATATGCGCTATATACAATATAGATACTTTATATAAAGCCAGTACTTTAAACTAAACAAATAAGATACCCCAAACTCAAAAAAAAAAAAAAATAAGATAATAAATAAAGTAAATAATAAAGAAATTGACAAACTAGAAATGAACACACAAACCCAAATAAATGTAATAAATAATAATCAGCAATAATGAAGTTATAAATAATGAATAAAAAATTAACAAAATTTGACATTTGTGTCCACAATTATTTTACTCTAGAATAATTTGAAACAAAACCGTTACCACCCACCCAATAACTGTCAGGATAATACAATAAACCTTAATACCCATGATGCACCACTGACCAGCATATATAAATAGTTGAGCCAAAACACATGGTCTGAAGATATATATAGGAATGGGTACAAAAAAAATGTACATACATGCACAAATACTTGCACGTATGTAAGTATATTTATTTCTAAGGTGTTATAAATACAGTGCTCAATGATATGAAACAGAGCTATAAATATATATTAGTGAATATACATAATATTCAATGTCAGTAACACTACTCAAAGTTTCATGCAGTTAATTCAATCTTCAGGTGTGAATTCTGATTGTTATCAGTCATGTTCTCATGATGGTCATCAAGAGAACACAACACATATATATATATATATATATATATATATATATATATGAAGGTGTTTCATTAAGAGGGATCAAAGTCAGCAGTAAATAAATCATTGTTATTGGTGAAAATTTATTTATTTCTCTATTGGATCATGTTATGACAGGGCAATTAAGTGTGAAAAAATAATAATACCCAAATGTCTGCCAAATTTGAAAGAAAAAGAAATAAAATCTTTAGATGCTTAAATTTAATACACATTAAAATCAGTCCAAGTTATTGGAACATCCTTTTTATATATATATATATATATATATATATATACACACACACACATATATAGTTAGGTAATGAAAAGTTTGGTTATCCGTATGGATAATCCCATGGAGGATGTAATCCAGAGAGCTCAAAAACAGACAGCCTCAAGGACCCTTAAGGTTGTCTGTTTTCTAATTAAATATATATATATATATATATATATATATATATATATATATATATAGAGAGAGAGAGAGAGAGTTTACATTATAAATTCATTCACCCATTAAGGAGTAAAAAATAAGCATAAATGAGAGTGCTCCATGTCTAATGACAGTATAGTAATACTATTTCCTTTTATAAATGGGTTTTTCTAATGGTCAGCCACAACTACCAGTTTTATCTGGAACTGGCTGGTGATAAGAAACACCTATTTATAAAAGGAAATATATATTTTTCTCTCAAAGGTTAAAACATGTCATCTGCACAGTTTCATTAGTGTGCAATAATGAAATGCAAACTTGATGCAATTTAATGTCTGCCATGTTACTAATTTAAAGTGTGATTATTATGCTTGTATTTTCCAGGGGTACTCACTCATCTCGTCTTGCTCGCTGTTTCACATCCAATCCGAATGATATGAATCTTCACCCATCTGAAGCTTTCACTTTGGTAGCAGGAAGTGTCCATGAATTAAATGTTGCCATTCGCCCTTCACAAGTTGGTTGCAAGTGTTTCTATATCAACATGGTTGATATTGAGTACCATCAGCTGTTACGAAGTTGGCTGATCTTTACAAAATGTGAAGCCCCTGCTATCACCCGTACTTTTGAACTCATCCTGCCGGTTGGGGGTGGCCGTGGATGCAACAAACGAGTCTCCTACACAAACCCTTACTCCAAGAGAAAGAAGTTTCTCTTGCATACTAACCGAGATGATCTTTTGCAGTTTAAGGAGACCCAACTCGACATTGCTGGTGGTGATTCTCAGAATATTGGTTTACGATTTGCTCCCGTTCTCTACCCAGGCTCATTGGAATTATTAGTTTTTATAAATGATGAAGAGGATAAGAACGAAGAAACTTTTTGTATAAAAGCTACCTACTCTGACCAAATAGCCAATTAGCTAGTTTAAGATTAAAGTTTCAGAGAGATAAACTCAATAATTTATAAGCTTTCTTTGTTAATCTCATTGACTTTATTTTAGGTAGAGGGTTAGTGTTAAAATGGTAATGATGAATGAGATGTAGGTGGCAAGAAGTGAAGACTGATGACCCTTGACTTAAAGAGTTTTTGTAGGGTGTAGGGAAGCACCCACACTGGAGTCTGTTCCACCAAGTAGCAGTTCTTGGGGGGAAAAAAGATGATATAGTATTTGCTAAACATGAGCTTAATACAGGGTTTATTGCCAGATTGGGCTACTTTTGAAAGGCCAGTGCTACTAAATCCTTGTGGGATGTGGACGATCATGGCTCTCCACAATTCCTCTTTCTTGTTAGTCCTAAATAACTTTTAACCATTTAACATCCTTTTTTTGCTCCTGTTTTGTCATCCATTCATACAAACATTAAATAGATTACTCACTAATTTCTCATTTCTTTTTTTCATTATGCCTTGAGTGTAAGTGTCTCTAGGCCTTCTTTCCTCATTATGCATCTCAAAAATTACAACTGTCTCTTTCTGATTGCAAGTGTAAATTTCATTGTAGTTCCTATTTTCCTTTAAATTGGATGTGTGGATGGTATAATGATAATGACTTGGAAGGAAAAATTAGAGAGCTGAGTTCAAATTCTAGTTAGGTTTGATACATTAGGTTTATGAAAATACAGTTGGGAAAGATATGAATCCATCTCTTCCCCCAACAGCTGTGAGTAAATAGTAGGACTTGTATCTGGGGCAGGGGAATCATTGTTATTCTCAGAAAAATTGTTAATGCAGTATTCACTTGCAATAAAACAGATTCTTAGAATCCAAAATGTTTTGGCTTTAAATAAGTCATAGAGTTAAGCCATGAAAAACAAATAATCAAGAGACAGTTCCTTAAAATTTCTTCATTTAATTGTGCTTGGAATTTTCTGAATTTCATGTCTTGTAACTTTGTGGATTATTTTTAAAATAAGCTGGATGATGAATAAGATTTGCTTGGTTAATTTCAGATTAATGCTGAAATTTAAATATTTTGTAAGCAAGTTTTTTTTGTTTTTTTTTTTCTTAAGTTAATGGTTTTAGTGATACTAGTCATACTAATTAACCCATAGTTGAAGAAAGAAAATGTGGATTCATACCTTTCCTTCCCTAGGGTATATGTGTGTGAGTGAATATAATGAACCTGACTAGAATTGGAACTGTACAGGTATTTATCTATATGCCATCTTGCACAAGACATATTACAAGGTCCAGTCTAATGTGGTATTCTTCTTGGCATTTCCCATTTTAGGGGATACCTCTGGTCCCAGGTAATAACCCCAGCTTCTTCCCAAAGGAAAATTAATGCCCAAGAGGTGCTTGAGCTAATATTAATTTTCTAACCCCCATTGCTTCTCTGTGTGTCAATGCCAAAATAAAATAAGTGTCACATATATGCTCAATAACTCCTACAAACTTTCTTTTGGCTAAATTATGGAAGCTGCCTATCTCAAATCTATAAGTGGATGTTTCCAATTCAACTGGGTTATAAAAATGAATATTTTGCTGAATCAGAAGTTTTTTCTGGTATCATCAGAGGAATCTTTATTGGTTGTTGTCACTTTAACATTGGTACTATTTAATTTTTTTTTTTTTATTCACTGTCACTAACTTCAGTGAAGTCATCAAAATCACCAACAGAAAAACTATTGTAGATCAAAATAAGTATCATAAAAAAATTAATTGAGAATCAAGAAACTAGGGAACAATAGAAAGATTGTTGAGTGTCACCTTTAACATTAAGATATCATATTTCATTTTTTATCCCTGCTAAAAAACAATGTTTCATAACTTCTCTTGGCTGATGGTTGCATGGCTGAGTAGTTACCATGAAACTCAAGTTTGAATCTCACCAGTGTTGATTTCTCAAGGTGGTAGCTTCTTGATAACATTCTCCTTGGGAGATGATCTCAGCATGTAGCACTATTGGGAAGTGCCTACAAAACTATAGCCTAGGTTGGCCCAAATGCTGTGGGTGAAATTAGGTAGATGAAACTCAGAAATTGTAATTAAGATCTGCTCAGGATAGTTGCAGTATAAACCACAGTTTGGTTATGGGGGTGTTGAAGAAACACACCGTACCAGATAGGCACACTTGGTTATGAGCTCCAGCCATACTATTGATTGAATTATGGAACCTGCTCATCCCTGCTTTACAAGTAGGCTTTTCCAATTTAGTTGTGTTTTAAAAATGAATTGGGTTTTGCTGTCTCAGAATTTTTTTTTTCCTGGTATTGT
Organism: Acanthosepion pharaonis; assembly: GCA_903632075.3. NCBI lineage: Eukaryota > Metazoa > Mollusca > Cephalopoda > Sepiida > Sepiidae > Acanthosepion > Acanthosepion pharaonis. The sequence continues at coordinate 5,982,300 of CAHIKZ030001813.1, forward strand.
CAGAGGAATTTATATTTTATTTTCAGTGCACCCACTTTGCAACTAAATGTGACACAAGGTCAAGGTTTAAAGTGAGTTTAACAGTAATAATGTGGAAGATAGCTCAAGCCCCTTTTCCACTTACCTTTTTAGGGATGCCTCAGGTGCTGGGCAACACACCCAGCCCCTTCCTGAAAAAGAGGTAATACTCTAGTAGGATGGCCTCCAAGGGTTGAGTTTAATATTATTTTGAAACTGCCGAAGCCAGGAGAGTATTGGTTGTTACATTAACGTTAGTAACTTTCCAATACTACTCTTTTTCTTCTTGGTTATTAAGTTTGGGGCAACAAAAATATACTTTTGGATTTGTCATGTTCATGAAAAATAAAATCTCAATATATTGACATTCTAATTGTTTATCAACTACTTAAAAACCTGTAATTTCAGTTATTAGTGACAGATAACGTCACCTGACTTTTTGGCCATTATACCCTGTGGTCTGGATATCATAGTTAGTAACCTGAGAATTTTCAGTTTAATCTGCAGTAGTAGATTTTTCAATCCACAGTGCATGCTTGAGGACATTTTCTATCAGTTAATTTGTCCCCATGATGCTACTTTTCCTTTTCCTACTGAATCAAATTTATATGACTTTTACTACCTGACCGAGGCCTGAGTCTTGAACTTAATGTCTGCTATATGATTTATTTATATTTCAGTCATCTTATTTTCCAGTGTTGTTCTATATTAAACTAACTTCATCCCACAAAGATTGATAACACTCTGCTTTTTCCTCACATGATCAGCCATGCCAGATTTCATAGTTTCTCCATGGATCTTTTTAGTGGGTGGCTGGTTTCAGTTTTTTATTCCCAACTAGAAATGCATGGAATACTATCCTCACAGGTTTAAGACATATTCAGTTCTAGCTTTGGTAAGATGCTACTACTTTTTAATGTTTTCTTGATGCCACATGAACTGCAGAGGTCTTGAATCCTTTTCTCTGCGATAGACCATGAGTTTGTTTATTTTACTATCTTCCTTCACCCTTGAATCTACACAAGTCAAATTTGATGTTATTCTTACAGAGTAATTGTTACTCTGAAAGGTGTTCCACATACTAAATATGCATTTTCATATGAGAATATTAGCCTTCAGGTTCAAAGATGAAACTATTTGTTTTCTGACTCCTCTTTTCCTTCTTTGCTCAATTCTTTATAATAAAGCAGACTGTCAAAAGCGACCAAGTTCAGGCTTGACCTGGGTTTAATACCAGTCACCAAATACAGAAGTATGTGATCTCACCTGTATTTCGTCTTGCAAGAGTGAGAAAGAGAATGTCACAGAGATAGATATCTAAACCATCACCCTTAGGATGAGTAAGCAGTCTCTCTCACACTGCAGATTGAGAATATAGGGTTAGTATGTTGAACCAGGGGGCAACGATACTGCAAACTGGCTGAGAATTACTGACAAAATGTTGTCACAAATAAAATGTTAAATAATGATGATTCAAGTCTCATGTTTTCCTTTAATCAGCACACCCACTTCATTATAAATTCAGCCACACCCAGATGTTATGAGTGAAGGGGTCCCCTTCTTGAAAATATCTCACAGAGAAGGACTGACAAAAGATATAATCTCTTTGTGATCATTAAAGCAACAAAAAAAAAAACGGACAAATAAAAAAATAATGTTAATGATGACTGAAGAGAACTTAGTAGTTCTAAGAAATAAAAGATTGGAGTTAGTCAATATGAATACCAAGCTCAGGTAGAAAGATTGTGCAGCACCAAATGTTCTAGAAATAATCTGCCAGCTTTGACAAATAAGTATTTGAAATAGTGTTTTTTTTTTTTATCTCGGATTTAACTTCCACGAGCCTTGCTAGGAAAAAACACAATTGTCTCAGCCACCAAGTACACTGTCTATTTATATTCACAATTTATAAACAAAACTTATTTATATTTAGAATTATAGCAAAAGAACCAAAGCATTATAAATGAGATGCTACAGAATCATTCCAGGCATCTTCTTTTTGGACTGTATTACAAATGGTGCATTAGACACACCACCAAGCAAGAAACAGACCCGTTGGAAGACCTCGTATTCACTGTTAAGAAGAAAAAGTTGAAATGGTATAGACACATCATAATAACCAACAACCTTTCCACTGCCATTCTACAAGATACCACCTTAGGCAAAAATAGAAGCAGAAGGTTAAAAAAAAAAAAAAAAATGTTGGACAGTGTCACCTAGTATACTGGAAGATCATTCAAGGAGAATCTGACATTGGCACACCACCAAGAGGGAGCTGTCCAACAGTGCAATGACCCTACGACAACACCCAGTCATGGGGCAGGATGATGAGCATGATAAATGTGTTTTGGTTGACAATCCTTAGCTTATTCAACAATGTCACATTGTGGGTTTATGCAATGGCAGTTAAACTCATGACATTAGCGAACTGGTCTGATAGACGTATTTGCTTGTTATCTTGTTATAAGTGGGTTAAAATCCATTACCTGGCAGAGAACCTCAATCTTTGAACAACAGGTCGGTTCTATCACTTTAGCATTGTCCAATGACTTCAGCTTTCATGGCTCATCCAGTCTAACAAGGTAAAAAGAATTGAAAGATGTCAAGTAGTTTCAGGTTGATATTGCCTTGGGACAAGAACCATGCGACTTTCATTTTCCTATCAGCTGTGGCATGCTTCAATGTGTGATCAACCAAACATAGAAAAAAAAATAAAATAAAATAAAAAAGCATACAAGTTTGGTTATATCAGAGAAAGCATATGAATAATTTTCACCCAAAGCATGTTGCTCAGCTTGAATAAATCGTACACACACAATTCATGTTTCTCTCTCTCCTATAAGAACTTGGAAAGTTCTTTGATTCTAATGTAATGCTATGATATTTACTTATTTATTTATTTTTGAGATGTCATCTCTAAAATTGGCCTACCCCTGCCAAGATTATACGAAACCATCTAAGTTGCTGGGAAGATATTTCCGGAAAATCTTTGGTTAAAGAGAAAATTTTGGAAATACTGGAAGAGAGAGAAAAAGTTATTTTCTTGTTATAATTGCATCTCATTTACATCTTACCCTTTTTCCATCTTCGCAACTAAACATTTGTAAGGTTTCATTTCTTCTGATCCAGACCTCGATTTTCTTCATTTCATATTCCGACACACTGATATAAAGTCTCTTAAGAATAAAGAGATGTTAAGTCTAATTGGGAAAAAGTTTCATGCCTCTTTTCAGTTTTTCAAAACTATCGAAACTGATGCATTTTTTAGTGACTGACATCTTCGGATATAGCACAGTATTAAAAAAATGGAAATCGCTTTGATGGTATTGAATGTAGCTAGATGAAAACACTATTGCTACTAATGTCTTACCATTATGTGAGAGGTATTTCTGCTGCATCCTGTATTTTTAGTAAGGGCAGAATAAAAGGACTTTTTCCCCCACGAATAAAAAAAAAACAAAACACCTGTTTTGTACAAAATATCTGCTAAAATTGGTGTCTATAATGATTTATTAAATTTCCATGATATCATTATTCCAAAGTTGATCATTTTGATAACCATAAATATTCTCATCCTGTCAGTGGGGCCGAGAATATGTCGACTGCACTCCCCATAAAAAGCCATTCTCCTTGGTGTATGCTTGCAGACCCAAGTATAATTCCGGCCAATATTTTTCCCAGCAAGGCAATAATACCATTAAAACACTAGAGATTACTGGAAGTGAAAGATAATGGGAAGACTTTAATGAGGGGAAAGGACAATAAATGAACTAGTCTCAGGAAGACGAAAAAAAAAAAAATGGCGATTGACATTACATTTAAATTGTTGAAAATCATAGGTGACAGGGAAATAATAAAAAACATTCTAGAAGAGAGTTCCACAGGTGAGAAAATAAACTACATCGTGCCCCACAAAAAAACCCCAGGAAATTTTAGATTTACTATATGATGAAAAAAAATAACTATATATTTTACTATATGAATAAACTAAAAAAAAATAGCTAGCATATAAAGCTGATTCTCCTCTTTCAAAAAGAACATTCAACTTGGGGACTGAAAAAATACCAAGAAATTTTGCCAGGGTTCTTTAGTTTGAACACCACATCAAACATTTGCGTTTTGTTTTAAACTACTAAATTTCTATCCTTTGCTTTTGTTTCAAATAACTAAGAAAAATTCCAACAATTAAATAAACTGCACCAAATTTTCTGTGGGGCATCCTGTCCTAGAATGGGACTTTTAACGACACGTAGCTATTTCAACAGTAAGACGATGAGGCCTATTTCCTTGTATGCTTAAATTCATGCAGTTGATGTACCAAAGAGGCGGTCTTAGAACAATTAATGAAAATATTTATAGAAAAGACAGAGAGAAGACACGTTATGACGGGTGGGAAAGTGACTAAAGTGGAGATACCGTATCAGGATCGATAACATTACAGGCTCTTCTTTCGATTTTGTCGAGAATTTCGAAATATTTTGCAGAAGCACCAAACTAGATATGGCAGCAATATTCAAAGTTTCAGTAACTGGTTGATTTATAAGATGAATTTTGTCAAGAAAAATTGGCTGACACAACGAAGTGAACCAACTTTCTTAGCGGCAGACTTAGAAATTGATGCAATATAATCAGTCCATTTTAGTGGAAGAAAACATGAGATCAAAAATACACAATAAGTTGCTCTCCTAGGGGTTAACGTTGGCCATGCAAAAATGATTCTCTATGATAATTAAAAGACAGCAGTTTTGTTCTCAAATAGGTTTATGTATAATAAACAGCTTTCTATTAGGTTGGTGCAAAAGTAATGACGTAATAATGTCGTTTTTTGACGTATTTTTTAACGTAAAAAAACGACATTATTACGTCATTATTTTTGCACCAACCTAATATATTGGATGACCCAACAAGAGTTGATATGTTGTAAAATGTATCAACTCAGCATAAACAATTTTATTTTACTGAATTCTTTAGTTGAGTAAAATTACAGGAAACTGCGTGAATGTTATAAAATTACTAGGAGGTAATTTTTTACATTTATTTTTATCAAGTTTTTAAAATAGCATTCTAATATGTCACTATAAAATATAAACAATTCAAGTAATCATTACCAAGCGCATGCAACAAATTCGTTTATTTATTGAATTCACAATGTACGCCACTAAGGTTGCCTTGTGCCACACTAAGCCTAACTTACGAAATAATCATTTACTTACTAAAAGTGTGCATCCTCGTCAGCAAATCTTATGAAAATTATATAAAATTCCGAATAAATAATATAAAACCTTTATTTTTTTGGTAATGTCTTTCTGACGTAAATGTCAAAAAATTAAAATAAAACAAACATTTAAAAAAAAATACTATTTTCTGGGAGCTTACATTTGATATGAAAACAACTGATAGAAAGATTTTGGTTGAATATGTGGAGGAAGAAAGAACAGCATGGGACTTTATTTATCGTTTGGATTGATAGTTCCTGCGGTGATTGGGGAAAGAGCGGATCAGGTAAAAGTGACTTTTGGGGGATGAAAATATCGTGATTCATTGAACTGATAGGATTGTGCTTACTGCTTCCGGGAGCTCCCGGGGGACGTTCCAAGTCAGCTCAGCTTCTGAATCGAAGACGTTGCTATCAGTCTTAAGTACAAGAAAAAAAAAAGCATTTTTGGCCATAAAAATGTATGGTGAGTTGGATGGGATAAAGTAGTTGGAGGTGGTGGGCGTGTAGAAGACGAAACACACATCAGCGTCAAGAATAAAGATTAGAAAGGAAGAGACGCGGACAATGAAGTATTTAAGATGGCGGAAAGAGACGAATGGTGCAGCACATGATTTTGATTATAAAGGTTATAAATATATATATATATATATATACTCTTACTTTTTTGGTGCGGGCAATCGAATTAATCTGAATGAAGAGGGTTTTAGTTCGAGCCTTAGAGGAACAATAAATAATATCAGAAATGCAAAAAAAAAAAACAAGGAAAAGTAATATTAAAGTGAAACAACTGCAACAAACTAAAAACTATTGCAATTCAGCATAAAACAGAAATAATTTAAAATAATAAAAACACCAATAATGTAAATATAAAACATCAAAATGAGGAAAATGTGAAAACAAGATCCTTTCAGGAGGTGAAGATTTTTTTTCTCCCTCCCCCATTCTAAGGTATGCATTCAATAGTCCTTATTGACAATTTATTGTCCCAACCAAATCCGTCATTGAGATTTGGTTGGCGCGAATATCCATCATTCAGCGATTAGCGTGTCATTTTACCACTGATGCAACACTGAACTTATGTCGTCCGGTCCAGATGGTGGAGAGAGGTGATGTATTGGTTCTGCCCTATTCGATGTATCGATAAAGAAAGGCAAAGGGGCATCGTGTTCACTAGCAAAAAAGAAAAAAAAATATTTTATATACTGACCATTCTGCATTTCACACACTGGTCTAAATGTCTATCAACTTATATAAAATAAATTTTATCTATAAAGTTTTTTTCTCTCATTATACATCTATAGACCGCCATTTGAGGCTTTTTAAGATAGATTCCAAAAATCACTTTGTATTTATCGAAATTATAATTATTTACAAAAAATCAGTGAAAGGACTTTATAAATTTTATTTAATATCCTCGGAGTTAACTCCTTTGATAAAGTGGAGTGAGCATGAAAAAAGTGAATTATAATACAGAAAATTAATTATTTTGCAAAAACGGGAAACTACACTATTTTTAGGCGATCATGGTCCTCCACAGATTCCTTTTGTTCATTAGCTGAATTACAATGATTTATTGGGAAAGCTAGTGGAGTGTTTTCCTGTTGCTTTCTCTACGATTTTAGAATTGTTTTTTTTTTATATTGATTACCACCCAAGGTTAGAGAACTCGGTCTACCCTGCTACATAACTGAAGAGTGAAGAGATGTTTTCTCAAGAATATTAATATAAAAGTGACCGCAATAAACCGAAGAAAATTGAACTCGGCTCGCTGATCTCACTTTTCGACTGGATAGCATTTACACTAACTGAACAATCATTAAGCTATTCTATAATTGGCATTTAATGTACTTATCTTCCTTGAGAAAATTGATAATTATAATACTGAAGCATACGAATGCAGACCCCACACTTATTAAGTTTTAATTTGAATTAAGAATTGATATATTCACCATATTAGAACATTTTAAAGGTGTTACGTTGACAGAATTCCCGCCGCGATGTGACATTTGACGTATTACAGTACCAATCCCACTATCCTCCCTGGGAGCCACATTTCTATCATCCTGTGCTAAATTCGTTTTTTTATATTACGATAGCTCTCTCACAAACAGAACTTAGATCATTAAACCTTCCGTTGAGTGATAGTTATCACGTATAGCAAAAGAATTCGAGTAAAATCTGTTCTCTCTGTCGTCCTGTGCTAAATTCAACTAAATATAATAGAAGTAAAAAGAGTCAGCTATCATTCAATTCACACTCCACCCCAGTCTTTTAGGGGATCATCCCTTGTTTCCTATTTAGGATTAGAATCCCGGTTCCTTCTAACGTTGTCTCATTCTCTTTCACTCCCAGCAGCTTTTTGCCTCTTAATCACATTATTGCCTTGCTTGAGATGAACTGATTTTTTTTAAATCAGAGGTTATCGGTTTCACAGTAACTCGTTAAATATAACTTATGGCAAAAGCCCCAAACACCGTGGGCTCGAAAAACAGGACCAAGCAGACATTAGTCGTTTTTGAGCCAACTGAATGATTTTTATATCAATGGAACGGTAGGAATGCTATTTGTATTTAAAAGGGAGATTAAAACAAATCTTTCACATTGTTAATTAAAAATAGGGGTTTATGTTTTGAAACCCTGTTCTGCAGAGAAAAGATAAAATTCCAAAAAAAGAGCTTGCGTTTCGCATTTAACACATTTAGACCGCGAAAGTTTAATCGGAAAATGATATTTGATCCTCGACATATGTTGTCAAAAGTGGTTAATTATTCATTTAACGTATGAAATGAATTGAGTACGATTTTAAAATCCCCCGACAATAATTTCCTTACATTTTGCGAATTTGAATCGTTTTAAAATATGGGAACATAAAATAAAGAGGTAAAAAAATCATATCTCGATTAATTTGCGTCAGCGTTATTTGAAGTTCGGAGGTCGAAGACAAAAGTCAGGCAAAATATAGAAAATATGCGTACATCTGACTGAAATTTGCTTTGTCGGTCTCCTAAATCCACTTGATACACGTCATTTATTCCCGTTTCACATTGACTGTTTAGCAGCAGTAATTAAAAGGAGCGCTTGCATCATTTGGGCGCAATGATTATCAAATCAGATACTCTTATCATTACTACTGTATTGGATCGGAACAAAAGTTCGTGGCTTTTCTTAATTTCAAAGCCATTAGATAACTATACATAGATCTATTCAGCCACATACGTGTTTTTCTGTTCTGCTACCTTTCGCCATTTTCAGAACAGTTTGACGATTCCATCCTCCCAGATCTTTACATCTTTCTGGGTAATGAACTGGGTAATTACAGGTAGCCATTGAGTTGAAGTTCATGTTTTTAAAAATTTTATAGGGATATAAATAAATTGTAATCCCAAATTTCAAGGTCAGCTAAGTACGGCGGATGCAGTAAGAGGAATGTCAAATTCTCCGTATCTGTAAATATGTGTGAGGTCTAGTATTCTTCTGATGGATGTTTACATTTCTTCGATTGGCCAATTCAGAAGACTTTTTGTCAACTTCGCTTTCGGGTGGTCGATTTCGAGGAAGGTGATTATAATAACCTTCCAATTCTATCAGATATCACCTTCTTCGGATGCTGACCGGCTTTTGGAGTTATTTAACGTTGTCGTATTTTGTTTTTCTCTTGCCGTTTTCGTTCCATATTGTAAGAAAAATAATTTTTCATCACTCGTGACCGTTCTTTTTTTTTTTTTTTTTTTTTAAAAAAAGATCGTTTTCTTTGCGTTTGAGCAGAAAATTGTAGGTGGAAATAATTCTGCAGCCATTCATCGTACTGGTTTTCAAATAGCTTACAATACTCAATCAGATATATAGCGTCCTGGGTATGACGATAAACTACATCCGCGTCCTGGGTAAGACGATAAACTACATCCAACAGCAAGGCCTCTGATCAGGCGGTTTTGAGAAGCGTGGAACCACCTCTTAATTGCTGGTGTTCCCAAGTCCACCCTGATCCGGGGTGGTCGGGGTGGTAGCACCTGTTAGGGTCCCAGCTATGGGTAAACAGTTAACCCCCAAACTGGGATCAAAACACTATGAAAGTGTAAAAATAGGTTTTAATACCAGAAATACTTTGTAAAAAAAAATATTACTAGCAATACATTATTGAAAAATAAAATATTACCAGCAATAAAAATTAATTAAATAACCCATTGAGGTTGATATATATAAAAAAAGAAAACAAACCAAACCAGATATATGGCCTACTTCTGCGATGTGCCGTGTCGGGTGACACGAATTAGTTTGAATTGGCTTTTTTGACTTGGTCATCATCAATAACGAACTCCGGCTTCCAAATAAAAATTTCCACTTCTGAATCTTGTGAATAACTCACAAACCGTACGCTCAGCTATGGTACCATCTCCATAAACGGCACGAGTTTTTTTTTGTTTTTTTTTTTGCTGATTGTAGAACACTTTAACCTCTATGGATTATTTAATGCCGAAATCTAAACATCTTGTGACGTAATTATATGGCTTCAACTAAATATATTCTGAACGCAATTGTATGCCATCAACTACAGATATTTTTTACATAATTTTATATTTCTAGAGTAACCGTATGTTCTATAGATATATAGTATGTACATAATCTTTTATAGGTATCTACCCACCCCCACGAGGGTTGCATGTGGCACAAGGCCGAGTTTATCGTGGGTTTCCCGAGCCCGTAGGCTCAGCCAAAAAATGCCCGTAAAACCCGTATAAACGGGTTGGTCATTCTCCCCGAACGAGATTCTGCCCTTCGGCGGAACCTCGTCCGGGTTCCTTTCTGCTCAAAAGCAGAGAGTTCGACCGTCAAGTCGAGAAGCTCGGCTTAATTCTTTATAATATAATCTTTTATAGGTACTATATGTTTTGTGTGAAGCTATTTCTTTTCCCGTGTTCGTCTTCCTGTATTTATCTATTACAGGTGCTAAGTATATTCAATTAAAATGTGTTTCACCATGTGTGCGCCTTGTACATCTAGATTGATCAGCAAGTATGAATGGGTGCTCATTAGGGTGGGATGTCTTACCCCATTGCAAAGCTGCAGTCAGCGTATTCTACAGCCCAAGTCGACAGTGCGGATGTCCTGTAGGGACACAGTACATTGAAGAAGGAGCATCTTGATAAAGTCACCGTAGAGAAGAAATCACACATCTAACCTCCCAGTAACAACCATGGTACTAGTGATTTTCTAAGCGAAGCTTAGATATGGCACAAGGTCGAAAGTATGGAGCATCAAGTGAGAGTCGAACTCATTACTCATTTGTAACTGATCTAGCGAAAAAGGCTTGCTAATCATTACACCACCTCTAAGTACACAAATGATTTTCTAAGTATAGTTTATATGTGGCAAAAAGCCGAAAGTGTGGAGCACACAAAAGGATATTCTAAGCGGAACTTTGATGAGGCACAAGGCTAAAAGTGTTGAGCATCACAGAGAGGATTAAACGCAATACTCAGTTGTAATTAATCGAGCGAAACAAGTTTTCTAACCATTACGCCATGTCGAAGTTTCCAAACCCTCCACACCAAAACGTATTAAGTAAACAACTAATAAAATATTAAGGAAATAAAATGGTTCTGTAGAATCTTCCACGTCAGCCAGTCACCCCTGCGTGGGTAAATAAACTATTCCCTGTAAGTGAATATATGACAAGCATTCATTGGTTAATCTACATCAAACTAGCTCGCTGATTGGTCAGTTCCGACCAATCAAACCACCTGCACGCGACAAATCTGTTTTCCCGCGTTCTCCATCTGAGCTGTTCATGTGATACCCGATCATATATAAACAAAAACACGAGTGATTCTCTCTCTTCAACTTCTTCGTCTTACTCTCTCTCGCGTCTCATTCCTTGCTGCCAAGATGTAACTTTCAAGAACTCCTGTCTTGACCATGCAGTCAGACGTTAAAGAACATTTACAACATTCACGCAAGTATAATTCTCAACTCTTTTGGTCCAAAAGACAATTTCTAACATGCAACAACTCATTCTTCTAAATTACAGTTTAATAATTTTTTCTTTATGAGCTTAAGTATAAATATTTCCAAGTCTAAGAGACACAACTCAGTGTAACCTTTTTCAGTTCACATGCATGTATATCAAATACTTAATAAATTCAATTATTACGTTTTGAAACAATACGTCATGATTTGTTTCTAATATTTTTCTTTTAATTGTTGCGGACGAATATTTTTAGAACATCAACACTAAAAATCCTTCTGATCCCTCGAAATACATTCGCCAGTCTGCAACAGTTCTACACTGATAGCTATTTCGCTATTTTCACTCCTGAAAAGTTTTCGCTCCGAACTTTACATAGGGATCATTTTGTTTTTGGTGCAAAAGCGTAAAATCCATGAAAGGAATCACCGGGTTTTTACTGAGGCATTAAAAATTTTATGGAATTACAAAAATTTCGGTCGTTCATTTCTAGTGAAATGTTTCTTTCTAAGCTAGTCCGATATATATATATATATATATATATATATATATATATATATATAGTTTTAAAACAAGGAATGCATTGATTTTTTTTTAAAAAGTCTCTAGGGCCCTTTCAGCCAACATCTCATCAGGAGACAATCATTGGATCAGCGAAAAGAATATTAACGATAATGAAGAGCAAAAGAGGGGGGAAACACACTAAAATAACAAACAAGTATATATACTTGTAACGATGTACTTGTAATATATATATATATATATATATATATATATATATATATATATATTCAAGCACGTTTCATTAAATAATATAGACAATGGTTGTCTATTTATTTTATGTAAAATTTTTCCGTAAAGTTTAATAACATTATCGTTGAACAAAGAAAGAAATTCACAATATTGATCCATATTTTTTTAAATACAATCTAAAATTTTGGCTTACATAAGCCATTATCAAAGATATCAATTACAACATATTAAACAATATACGGACAAGACAGTGATGATAGTCTGTCATTGTTTACATAGATGATTTCTAAGCAACGATAAACACGCGCATCTAAGACGCTAGAAGCGAAAATCGCACCGCATCTCATATATATAAACATAACTGAAGAAAGCCGGAAGGTACAGCGTCCAAGAAGTTGTGAATAAAATACCTAAAATTGATTGACTGATTTTTTACGGCTTATCAACCATTTGCAGGTTATTTAAAGCGAGAAAATATTTTTAGATTGTAAGAATTTTATGGTGATAATAACGATTTACTGATACAAGTCATACTAATTAACCCATAGCTGAGGAAGATGAACTGGATTCAAGCCTTTCTCTCGGTTATTTGCGCGTAAGTGAACATAAAGACCCAATGAAATTGGAACTCTGCTCCCCGATTTCAAACTTCGAGCCGTTATCTTTGGAGATCGTACGAGAACCGGTGTTACAACGGCATATGACCGAAAGCCATATGAAAATAACAGTCTGTATAAATCTGTATAACCGTAGGTTGTCATTTTAGAAATTCAGTACAAAATATCAACTCTTGATTTGATTGATTTTGAACAATACAAACTGTTTAAGAGACATTTGTTTTGGAAAATGCATACTGAAAGATAACCCAAAGCCATAACGTGACCGCTGTGGGGGGAAAATAAAAGTGTTTTAAAAGGCAAGTAGAGACTGGCTAAAGAATGACGATACAAAAATTGTTTCTTGCAGCTGTGTATTTAGCAAGTATAAAAAAAATAATGAAAGATACGGCAAAAAGTCTTGACTTATCCGATTATAGAGAAAAGCTAAAAGAAAAAAAAAACAAAAAAACTACAAGCCACTTTATTAGAAACATATCACGTAACCTTCCCGAAGCCTAGCCTGGAAAGCTGATAAAAAATGGTCGTTTTGGCTCTGTACAAACAGATTTGAAAAAATGCAGAAAGAAAATAGGAGCTAAAATAAGAAAAAAATGGTTTTGAAAAGCAGTCATAAAATATAAGATTTGTCGCTTAAGAAAGTTTAACTACCTTTTTATTAGTTAATCGTTTAAAAACCTGATCAGTATATTATGATTAAATACAATCGATACGTAATAAACAACAGCTTATATGAACATAATAAAAGTTGAGTGACAAAATAGAAAAAGCAAACTCCTATGTTAGATGTTTCATCGAGATGACTTCTCCAGAATCTAAACGTAGTATTTTCATTTTCATTTTGTCAATAGATTACCCACTATTAGTGTTATATATATATATATATATATATTAGGAATTACCATGTTTCAAAAACAGAAGATAAAAACTTTCTGTTCAATTATAGAAATTAAATTAAAGTACCTAGTTCTGTTAGAATCCTCAAGCGGATTCTAAAATTCGCTTGAGGATGAAACAAAACTAGGTACTTTAATTTAATTTCTATAATTGAATTGGAAGTTTTTAGCTTCTGTTTTTGAAACATGGTAATTCCTATGTAGCGATGGAATCCTATTTTTTTAAAAAAATAATTATAATATAGAGTCTACTTGTGTATCGAACACTGTTAAAAATAAAATCAAAAATACTAAAGAACTTCGAATTATTAACCTAACGGCCCTTTCCTATTTTTCAATTTATTTACCCCCCCCCATATTTGCATAACATACCTACCATAACAATATAAGAAATATTATTGATCTTGATCTGGTGACTCTACTTCTGTCATTTTCCCACCGCCGTAAGGTTGCCCCTCTGTGTTTTTTTTTTTTTTTTTTTTTTTCATGGTAATTGTTCGGATGAGCTCTTCACTACGGTACCTAGATTAAAAAAAAAAAAAAAATTAAACGCAGTACTACACTGGCATCAAGGTCGCATCAATTTACAGTTGAACTGGCGAGATGTAACCGTAAATTCTATGCTAACAGTTTTTTTTTTCCTTACACTTCTCGCTTACTCCCTTCCGGCGCCATGTTTTCCAGCTAAGTTTAATTTTCAAAAATTTAAACGCAATGTCAGTCGCTATCTACTGATTACTCCTTTTGTTCTCGTTCATTAGTCATGTTTCTGTTCCTAATTCTTCCACAAGCAGTAAGAGCTCGTGTCTTTGTGACTTTACTGCTTTGCTTTGGGGAATTCGATTTTAAAAATGTAACTCCTCAGGATATTTGTCGCGAAAATAGTGAAAATTAAAATGCTTGAAAGAGAGTAGCAACATTTCGTCTGTGGAAAAGGGGTTTTATTATATAAAATATTGCATCAGCCAAAAGGTGTTTGTGAACTCTGTCAAGGTTGGAAACGGATGATTTGGTAGTTCCAATTTAGATATGGCAACGGTACTTTATTTTTGATCTTATCCGTCTCTTGGTAGGAGGAAGTGACATGTACTATCTAGAGTAGGATAAGGAACCAATCATTTTACTGGCTTTTTACCGATGGATCGTTTATATGAGTTCCACTGAAGCTTTGGCTTAGTAGGTATTTAAGGAGATTTATTAAGAGTATAATCCTTCATAATGACTGATGAAAACTCCGGGTCTGCTCGTTGATGCTGGAACGTTTCTAGTTTGGTGCCGAATCTTACAAACCAGTTAATTCATTGTGATTTGTGTCCAAAAAGACTTATAGTCATATTAAATAAACCCGAAAGCGTTAAAATTAAATTAAATTAACCAATCAAATTAATGCGAAAATATTTAATAAACTTAGTCTCACATAAGGCTACTGAAGCTGAGATCGGAATCATGAAAATAACGATGATTTGCGCGACGAGCTTTGCAAATCCTTTCTTTATGATAGACATCTAAATTGTTTGTAAAAGTCAGCCATAACCTTTCACTAAATGACCATTTAATTCGAGTATAGCAGAAATTGAACATGAGGTCCTAGGGGTAAGTAGAAAGAATTGCTTTTCCCACAATGCTTAATAGTGGAAAGATCCTTTTTAGCTATGTCGGAACATGGGGGGGGGGGTATAAATATTGACAATAATTATCCGATTGTATTCTGTATCCGGTATGTCATTTTCACTTCAGCCTTGCTAGATTTAACTTCCGGTTGATTTCAAAAGTGTTGGGCTCAAGATTGGAGCAAAGATTGCATCTGTTTGCATGTGGAACCTCTGTCATATTACAGAGAGCTAACAAAATCTTATCGTATAACAAGGTAATGTTGGCGCGATCTGGGCTTATCGTAATGATGTTTTGGCACTGGAAATATGCGATGAGGACTTTGAGATATCGCTATTTTCACCTTTTTTTTTCTTTTTTTAGAAACAGTCGTATGAATACATTGTTCGGTCTGTTGTTCTCTTCAATATTGTCACATTCACGATGCTTCGGCTGCAGTACGTTCCGGCCTTCTTCAGGTGATTGCAATTTCGAACCGAACCCTTTATCTCAATATGAGTTCAGTACCTGGCTACTGCAGTGGTGAACAAAAACTTGCAAAGTTGAGTTATATGAAGATAACTGAGTCACCCGGAAGAGGTATGGCACGTGGAACTAGAACAATCTACCTCGGTGGACGAAATAAAGGGTTCAGTTCGAAATTACCTGAAGAAGGCTGGGGCGTACAACGGCCGAAACGTTGTGAATATGACAATAAAGATGAAGACAATAGTCTGAACAATATAACTAATGTAAATAATTATAATACCTCATCTCAGAAATATAGACATATTTTAGATAATAGTTTGTTAGGCTTCTTTCTACTAACTCTGAAAGTTTCTTAACAAACAGACATGATCAAATTTAGTCTCCAGTGTTAGGAAAATTAAGATTTCTCAGTAAATATTTCATGGACTAGTTTTTTTAATTTCTTTCTCCTGTAGATCACTTGCCTTGTGTTCGTATCTATAGTAACATGTTCTTTAAGAATGCGAAGTGTCGAAGGGTAAAGAATCGGTATTGGAGATTTTAATTAATTTTAACAATGAGGTGGTCACGATAACAGAAAAAAAAACTTCATATACTAAAATTGAATTCTTTCGAAATGTCATTCGAAGGCGAAGTCAATAAAACTAGGACAGCACTTTTAGATTTTTGTATTTCATTCTTGAGATCAGTCATTGTCAACGCAATTTAATTTATTGGAACTGTTACTCTCGTCTTAGTTGTTAGTATCACATCGTTTCGGTCGTTGTTCGCTCCGGTCCTCATCAAGAGGTTGTCTATTCGGGTAACTGTCAGGGAATTTGAAACTAAACCCTTTATTTAATTTATTGGGGGTAGGTTGTTCTTGTTCCACTGACCATGTCTATAGAGACTTTGTTTAGTTCTTACTTAGAACTGCCCAGTTGATGCTTGCCCGGTTTCCACCGGTTGCAAATACACACTGACAGGCCCCAAAATTGATCCTATAATTACTATGTTGCCAATGTTGACCATGTTTGCCGCAGTATCTGAACATGGAATCCAGTGAAGTCCGTAATTTGTTCAATATCAGAGGTCGGCAGTGAAGATTCAGAGAAAGTAGCGGTTGTTAAGTAATTCTTTAAGTCTTCGATATCAGGTTGGCAGTGCAGACAATTTGGGAGGAAAAAAATGTCTGCCTTTATACACGTCGCATTGAATATTTTGAGCTTTCTGATTGGTTAACCCTTCTATTGGTGAACTATAAAATGTGTCAGCTCATTTTGAGTTGCTCATTAGTACATATATACACAAAAACTGCAACAGCCAACTCCACAAACGAACACTTTAATCCACTAAGCAATTGTCGTGGGGGACAATAACCTAGTAATTATTTACATTGTTCAAACTGTTTGTTTGTTAAGAAAGTTTCAGTTAGAAGAAAGAAACTCCACAAACTATTACCTTAAATCTGTCTATATTTCTGAGATGAGGTATTGTAAGGTATTGTGAGGGCGGGGGTACAATTGCCGAAACGTTGTGCTAATAATAACAAAAATAAGAATAAGAATTAAATGTAAATAAGCTTTCGGCTAAGTACAATCCGGCCAATATCGTCCATTGTTTTGTCAGATAAAGATATATTTTGTCAGATAAAGATATATCTGTTGATTATTGGGTAATTACATTACATTTTTATTGTCATATTCACGACGTTTCGACCGTTGTACGTTCCGGCTTTCTTCATGTGATTAGAATTTCGAACTAAACCCTTTATTTTGTCCAACGGGGTAGATTGTTTTAGTTCCACGTGCGATGCCTGGATGTCTTAGTTATCCCCCTTTAACTCAACTCTCCACTTTTTTGTTCACCTCTGCAGTAGTCATTTATTGAACTCACAACTCTTTGTCTCATGTCACTGGATCCAACCAACGCTTTTACCCACTGGGCCATGTGTCCTTGAAACGTCGTGGATATGACAATAAAGACGAGGACAATCCGAATAACTGTTGTGGCTTTGTTGGGGGCCAGAAATAAAGACACAAAGAGAACTGAGTTAAACAAATATATTAACAGAAACAATAACACAAAACATATACAAACGAGCAAGAATGTTCGGCCCGACTGTCAGAGCTGACTGCTGGATACTACACTCTCTAAAAGGCAGTACCTGCTCCTATTTATAGCTGGGAGAGTCCATGAGTGCATGGGTAAATTGCCATAACAATAATAATCTAGTAACAAAGAAGTACTAGCCGGGGTATCTATAGACATGGTCATCGGAACGAGAACAATCCGCCACCAATAAATAAAGACGAACAACTTTCATTCTTTTCATGTTCCCTTTGTGAGATGTAAGTTTTACTCAAGCAGTTTCTTCCCATTGCCTTGTGGAACCGACTCCCAAGAGGTGTTTCCTCGATCACTACAATTTTTATATATTCAAGTACAGTGTTAACCATTATCTCCCACCTATATTCACATAAGCTGTGTAACTCTCTCCCTTAAGTGGCCTGCGGTCCTTGTACAGTGTGAACACCACTGTAAAAAAAATACCCGAATTGACCAGAACCTGATACAATTGCCGAAACGTTGTGCTAATAATAACAAAAATAAGAATAAGAATTCGCATGTAAATAAGCTTTCGGGCAAGTACAATCCGGCCAATATCGTCCATTGTTTTGTCAGATAAAGATATCTGTTGATGTCGGAGGCGTATTGGGATAACGAAAGGTGCCTTCCAAAAGCTAAGCAAAGCTAAGCAAAGTATTAAGAAATAGTAAAAATCATTAGAAAGAAAGAAAAGAATACTGGACTGTTATGTAATATCAGCCTTCCTATATGGCAGTGAATGCTGGACAATCTCTTCACAGATGAAAAAGAGACTTGAAGCAACAGAAATATGGTTTTACAGAAAGATAATGAAAATATGCCAAACATGTGAGCAACAATTAAGGTTTATAGAAAATGGAAGCAGAAAAGACATTTATACTTAACATAAAAAGAGCCAATTGAAATTTTCTAGGGCACATAATGAAGAAAGAGGGCTTGGAAAATTTGATACTCACAGGACAAACTGAATGTAAGAGGGACAAAGGAAAACTAGCGAACTTGAGTAAATGGATGGAGGAGAAGGTTTTAGGAGATATATTATATTTATTAAAAGCTACGAAAGAGAGGAAATTGTGGAGGATCGCTAACGTCGTGAAGGAACACGAAGAAGAAGTCAGTTATTCTTTGTTTGTTCTTAAAAGAGTGCAAGGATTTCATTCACAACCAACTCCTATGTCCATTGCTACCCCGTCTCGAAGGAGATCAGTGGTGTATTTTTGGAATCTTTATAGATAACTAGCAGCATGGCCCGGCGTTGCCTGTGTTTGATTAAAAAATGGTACGGCTCATACAGCAATCGCTATCACTTGACTTAAAATATTTTTGCCCTTCCTTGCCTTTAAAGGAGTGCCCATTGCCGTGCTGATGTTGCTACATTCCTTACTTCTTGCCTATCTTACACGGCAATTTTTTTCTAAGCTCTATACTAAACATTAAATCTGTTACGAAAAAAGAACTAAACAAAATGAACACAAAACGATCAGCTTTAAAAAAGGACTCGTAACTGGAAAAACCGAATGAAAAAAGAATGTTAACAACAAATACTTTTCACACTCAACCCATTTCTGCGGAATCAGAATCAACATTGAGTTTAAGCAAGCGAATGAGCCAATTGGAGTAAAGTGCCATGCAGATTTAAATTTTTCCCACTTGTGACGAATGCAGCTATCGATATTTTTTGCATGCTAGTATGCTAGTTAACATTCGTGTCAGTCATCTGTTGTCTCTCACGCTGGCCAATAGAATCTTCCTGTCTATTTGTGGCTCTCACTTTGGCCAGCACAAAATGGCCGCAAACTACATGAAAACTGCCATAGAAGTATGAAAAAATCGATTATTTCCACTATCGATGGGAGTTGGGAAATGCAAAGTGGGTCTTGGCCTTCCCGCTAACTTTGAGCATGTGCATGTAAATTTTGGTGCAAATCCGTCGAAAAATTGCAGCCGTGCATTCGTCACACACACACACACACACACACACACACACACACACACACACACACACACACACACACACATCCTGCCTTTTATAGATAGAGATGTGAGATGGTTTCTACATTTGGTTACCATGGTAGCCTCTATAAGATCTGTAATAATCAAGATGAGAACAATGGTAATAGTAGCATTAGCTGTTTTCTTATAAGGAAATATTCAACATTCATTGACCGAGCAGCCAGTACCACTGTTGGTTGAAATTTATAAACTCTTTCTAAAACAATTTTCAGGAAAATAAGTTTCTCGAGTTCAGTAGCTTTTTTTCAGTATTGATGGGGGTTTCCTTCCTAACCTTTTGTTTGAAGTAGTGTGGAAAGTCAACATCTTGATTATGTTATTATTTTCTCTTCGAGTTACATATGACATGCATATTAGTTGTTGTTAAATTCCTCAAGTGATGTCGTTTTTGTTATTTAGTAGGGCTCCTTAAAATTATAAGGACTTTTACAGCTTAAATATTTTTTAAACTGCTTCAGTAATTAAGGGACTACCTATCTGTTTCGAGAAGTTCCGATATTTCTTTTTTACAGCTGTATTCCCATAATCGAAAGAATTTTATGCTTTTCCTGTAAACTGTATATTTTTATATACGCTCCTTAAAAAGATGGTAAACACTACGCAAAGCCAATTACACTTCAACATATTTTCAATAACCCACATCTTAGGAAAAAAAGAGATGTCACTGCGATATACTGTTTTTTTCTTCATCTAGTTAGTTATACTTTCAGTTGAATAAAAAAAGAAGACACCTGCAGGTCAAAGATAAAATAACGTAAAGGGTTAGAATTGAATCACCGTTTTTGTTCACGCCTGATTGGCTAATTTATTAGCCAATCGTGTTAATTACTCGAATTGTCAACAAAATTGGATCGATATTAATTACCTTTGATAATTAAACGAGACTCAAGGTTTCTAACAATCTACAGCTTTGAGGCTGCTAATACAATTAGAAACTGCTAGCCATATTTTTAAAACACCGTTTAAAACCGACATGCGACCGATGAGAGAAAATTGCATAAAAACGTAATGATGATAGCATAAGAGAAGCATTTAATGATATGGTATTTTATTTGTAAGCGTTTCTTACTGGCCGTATAGGAGTTTATATCCTATAGTATGCTGCTCATTCATTCATTAATTCATTCAATAATAATAATTTACGTGTTTAAATAGCAGAAACAAATATAAGAATAGAGAATTGCGAGAGATTGTGATTTGAAATTGAAAAGAATAGGGAACAAGAAAAATCTATTGACTAATAACGACGATACACTAGAAGACAAAGCGGCCTGTTTTGTTGAATTAATAAAATAAAATCCTGTTGTGTTATTTAATATCGAAATCTGTTACTTGTTATACTTGAATCCTTTGCTAAACAGTGGCCTTGTCTCTACTTGAGTAGATATAGTAAAAACAACGTAAAGAGATTCATATTCTAAAATTCAGAGTTCAGACAATATCTACTGTTTCCCCAACCCGGTTCGATCAAATAAAACAACATGGTTACTATTTCCGATAATCATTTCGAAATACGAATTCAGTACAAAGTGAAAATATCGTAGATGATGAAGACGAACATTCTGAGATCGGGAGTTGATTTCTAATCTCAGTATTGATTGAATGGTGTTATTTTGATAATGAAAATCGCACGTTGAATTAAAACTTCAGTGGTGTTTATTGATTACCTAGCAATTACTACAGTACATAGTACATTGAGCCAGTAATCTTCTTTATACAAATTCCGAACCATGAGACTGACAGTCGTCATACGGTGTAGATTTGTATGGCCACATAGTTTACATAGTTTATATTATATATATATTATATTTTATATATATATATATATATATATATATATATATATATATATATATATATATATATATATATATATATATATATATATAAATATATATATATATAATATATATATATAAATATATATATATAATATATATATATATATATATATATATATATATATATATATATATATATATATATATATATATATATATATATATATATATATATATATATATATATATATATATATATATATATATATATATATATATATATATATATATATATATATATATATATATATATATATATATATATATATATATATATATATATATATATATATATATATATATATATATATATATAAATATATATATATATATATATATATATATATATCAGGTAAAAGAATCAGTGGTTAAGTAATTTAAGCAGATCCTATCAATATAAAATATTAAAATTGATCAAGAAAAGAGAGCTTTGTATAATTTTCATTATAGAGCATATAAGTCAATTGCAATTAATGTAGGGGTAATTTCATTTATATTTATATATATATATATATATATATATATATATATATATATATATATATAACAATGCCATATTGCTTTTGTTTTGTTTACATTTATGAAGGTGGGCTGAAAATTCATAGGCTGACTACGAACGTTTGGTACTAGGGCTGTGAAATCTTGTATGCATTAGTTTCATCTTCTCTTATTAATAACTGCATTGCTCTTTTCCAGGTAAACTAACATCTGACTATTCAAAGAAGACTTCAAAATCAAATGGAAACAACTTCTCTTGAAAATAGACAAAAAATTATAATCGTGGTGTTATCAAGTACCTGCAGAAAAAACGTGATTAGCCTCCAAGGACATTAATATTGACATGTTTGCTACATTATGGGTAAAGCTCCAACTTTATCAACATTACAAAGGTGTACAGTTGAATTTGGGAAGGGACGGGAGTGTTTCGAAGATGACCCAAGGTCTGACCGTCCTGCAACTGTCACCACCGTGGAAAACATTTATGGTGATCACAGGGCCTATGCAAGGATCTTGCGCCCCCCAATAATCCATGATACGGCCTCCCCATTCTACTATATCTCAATTTTCATAAGGTAGTATTCATATAAAATAGAAATTTTATTGTAACCTAATTATGTATAATAATTGATCATATGCAATATAGATAAACATTTCAACGAGAAAAGTGCAAAATAAATACAATGTATATAAATATAAATTTGTGAAGTCACGATAGATCATTCCATCTTAAATAAATCAACAATGTATTGCGACATTTTTAACATCATTTTCTTGTTAAAAAGTTGAATAATTTTGTCACATTCAACATTATGTATAAAAATATTTAATTTTATATAGTGTTTTTTCGAAACAAAACGAACAAAACAAATTCATAGATTTGGAGGAAGAAATAAAAAACAGAATGTCGTAAAAAATCCGTGAAAATGTTTCATCATTTAATACATATTTAATATATTTAAATATATTTAAATATATTTATCTATTTATTTATACAATAAGTAAATATATATTTAAATATATTTAATACTATAAATATATAGTATAAAACATAAATATGTCTTAAATAGCATAATATTATAAAGCGGATTATTAAATCGACATAAATATATATATAATTATAAATACTATATATATATATATATATATATTTATGAATAAAAATGACAATAGGAAAACTGGTAATTGCTGACGCGTTTCGTCCAATGTGGACTTTATCAAAGCAAAATACGAAAACGAAATTAAATGAACAAAGTAACTAATAAAAACAAAAACAGAATGTACCTAGCAACTGGAATGTAGAGAAACGCTATTTTCATATTTTTTAACTGAAAAATAACGTCAGAGATTGTCACGTGTGGCGAATATTGTCATTATATCTGTGTTGATGTATCCAGCCATTTTCTTTCGATTTTATGAATCTGTTGTGCATATTTGTTTGTAAGAGCATTAATTTTGTTAAGAAAGGTTAAATAGGGAAAAGGCCTGGGCGTAAATTAATATTTGGATAATTTTCTATGGCGGCACTCTCCAGAATTTAATAATAAGTAAATATATTTAAATATATTTAATATATATTTAATAGTCAGTTGTGCTTAATTTAATTTGTAACGTATGTAACTCTAGGTAGAAAAAAACAAACAAGAAATGTTGATAAGATAGTAAGGGACACAAAGCACTGTCCGGAGTGCCCAATCAGGTTGGGGATTCAAGGTTATTACGCACGAGGTTTCGTACTCATTGACCTTGCGTATTCACTACATGATGAGTGTTATCAGGCGTTTCTTAGCATGAAAGTTAAAGTCGCAGTGAATTTTGTGTCTGGCATTTTTGAAATTAAATTTCAACTCTATTCTAAACTGATTTTCTTACTGAAGCTTTTTACATTCTTGAGCACTTTACATTTTTTTAAAGTGAGACAGGTTCCTTGAATATTTCTTATTTTATTTTTGTCATTTTTCTACCTGCTTGCTTTGTTTTCAGTCATATCACTCCATGCAAGACAGTAAAGCCACTAAGATACAAGGGGTTACTGTGTGTGGGAGAATAATAAAAAGAGAAATATTATTAAGGAGCGAGCACAATAAAAGTGTTGTAGGGACATTATTAGTAATAATGATAATAAATAAAAATAAAATATAATGTAATAATAATAAATATCACAAATAAAATAAAACAAATGGGATTAAAACTTTGTTTAAAATAAATTAAATAAACCAATAAATAAATAAAAAGTTCTCTCAGCATGCAACAGAATCTTTACCTGCCGGTAAACGAACTTCACGCCAAAAGACGGTGAAATAATTTGCTTAAATTCATAAAGTCTAGGTGCTATAGCGAAGAGTTCATCCGAACAATTACCATGAAAGTATTTATAAAAAACGTACAGAGATGCCACGTCAGGACCAATAATATTGCTGATTCTTCTTTGGATATTATCAAGAATCTCAAGATATACAACAGGAACACTGGACCAGATGTAGTAGCAATATTCAAAGCCTGAAGGATGGTAGTTATGAATATGCAAAATAGATTCTGGAGAGAAAAATTAATTTTTAAAATAAATAAAAAATTAAATTAAAAACTTTTTCTTTTAATTTGCCTAAAGAACGTCACGAGACCGGAAACACATGTAGCATATGAAGAATAAAAGTATAATATATACACTAAAACAAATCCACATTATAATCAAAAACGTTTGAGGTTTCTCTCTTTTTTAAAATATACATTTTTCTCACGTTGGAACAATTATAAACTTTCCCCTATATATATGTATATATATATAGTTAGTATACAATAAAATCCAAAATTACAACCCCGGTATAGATTGAGTGCATGTCGGAATTAGAAATTTAACTGCGATAGCTAAAAAAGAATAAAAAAAAAAACCGTCGAAAAACTAATACATGATCCACTTGGATTATATACCAACAGACTTATTACCTTTTAATATATATATATATATATATATATATATATATATATAATTAGGAACCACTATACTAAATAATTTTCATAAATAAGAAAACGATGCAAGAACTCTCACGTGAAGAGGCGATACTTGAAAAAACGAAACTGACAGTCGAATCCGCAATATTGGATAAATGATAAAATTCTCGATCTGACTTTGCGCAAAAAAAACCCCTTAATAATGGCTTACGAAAACCGAGTGTACTTAGAAATTGAGTAATCTATATTTGAATATGTACCTGAAACCTGGAAAATGGTCCAGAATACAGAACAAATTTATACATCTTTTTTTTTTTTAAAGAGTTTTAGTTTGTTTTTAACCAAACTTATATATGTCAAGGAAAAAGGAAGAGAACCAAATTTGAATTCAAAGAAATCCGAGATTTCTGACTGGGCGGTTCTTGCACGTTCAGTAAACTGAATTTTTTTTTAAATCTATTCTTGCCAATGTAGTGAAGAGCAGTTTTGGGATTACAGAAGTCATTTGCTATAGTTGTTGATAAAGAATGGGAACATATCAGTCGGTAAACAACACGTCTTCATGAATAGGAGAGAAGCTTAGCAGACTAATATGTCATGTTTCATACATCTGGTTGGACAGCACATGTTTTAAGGCGGCTGTTTGATTAAACCGACAGTGTAAAAACAATTTCCCTCGGGGGTTCTTCTTCAACATCGTGTCAGTGACAGACTAATCAAGAACCATGTGTCAAAGGCTTCTCCATCTTTTCATTCTTGCCTTCTTCCCCAGCCTTAACTCTTTCAATTTGTGTTAATGGCTTTTCGCTCTTTTCTTTTAGAATTTGATTCATTTTTCCTTCACCTCCCATCTTTGCTTCTCAGTTTTCTTTCTTTTCTTCATTCTGTGATTTATTCGTTCATTCAATCCTGTATACTTACATTCTCTTTTGTTCTCTTTCAGCTTTCTGTCGTGTTCTTCTTCCTTGTTCTCTCTCTCTCTCTCTTTCTCTCTCTCTCTCTCTCATATATATATATATATATATATATATATATATATATATATATATATATATTAGGTTGGTGAAAATGACGTAATAATGTCGTTTTTGTCAAAAAACGACATTATTACGTCATTATTTTTGCACCAACCTAATATACATATATATATATATATATATATTAAGCTATTCTTTTAATTTTATAATTCATCTATATAAACTTTTAATTTAATCTTAAGTATAATCTATGGTTTACCTTTTCTTAATCTACTTAAAATTTTTTCCCCTTATATTGTCAAATTTTCTTTTGGGCTATGACTTATCTATTTATTTTAATTTCTTCCTTTATCTTACTTTTAATATTCAGTTTTTCTTCTTTATCTACTAATGTTTTAATTTTTTTATTATAATATTAAATTCCTTTGTTTAAATATTAAAATGAAATAATAGTCTTAATATTAAATTCTAATTTTTCTTTTTATCTACAATCTTTAAAACTCTTCCTTTTCTTAATTTTAATGTAGTATTTTCTCATGTAAGTTTTCCAAATTAATTTTTTTCTTATTTGAACAAGAGTTAACATTTGAAATATAGGTCATTGTTAATCTTCAACAGTTTTTAATTTCTGTCTAGACGTGTATATGTTCTGTCTCCCTGTTCCCCCCCCTCACTACTTTGGTGTTCGTTTTTCTTTTTTTTCTATCTCCCTCTTAAATGTCTTTTCCTTTATTTGCGGTTTGTTCCTCTGTTTTCCCCTCTTTTTTCTTCTTTCTTTCTATCCTTTTTTAATCTTAAATATTTATAAAAAAACCTTACGCTTCAACTTATCCCGAGGAGCGAAGTAGCCATAATAATGGGATACAACTGAGTTTCATTTTTATGTAATGTTGTGGATTCCGGGTTGAAATCCGGTACCCATAAATAACAAACGCCAGGAATGAATATATGAAAATAATGTATTAACGTAATAATACAAACTGGTAAAGCAGGTTAGTAGTTCCAGGAATACGGGTTAGTAGCAAAATATATATATACAGTCTTTGGTATATAGTATCTCTGTATGACTTCTTACTGAGTCTACGTGCTCGCTCACTGTGACTCCTACAACGCTGTTACCTCACCCTCACTCTTCCGGTTACCTACAACCTTTTACTTTGTCACTCTGGACTCGACTCGACACTTCGGTCTTGCTCTCTCGGGTCTTCACATAGCCGTAGTATATGTATATACTGGGTGAGACCATTTGTGTAAAAAGGGGAGAACCCCTCAACATGTAATTCATTTCTATACTCGATAGAAATAAATATATTGAGCTCTCTTTTGTGGATTAGTTCTTACCACGGATTTTTAACTATATATATATATATATATATATATATATATATATATATATATATATATATAAGAAAAATATACGGAAAAAACAAACAAAAATCCTAATATGCAATTATGCTGTTTTAATGTTAATATAGTCACAACAGCATAATTGCATATTAGGATTTTGTTTGTTTTTTTTCCGTATATTTTTTTCATACTGTCGGATCTATATCCATATATTGCTATATATATATATATATATATATATTTTTTTAAACAAACAATGAAAATGAGAAGAATGTTTAAAATGGTATGGTTGGAACACGTCTAAAATCTTACGAAGATATATATACGTAAAATTAAAATAAATTTACGATTAAAATAAATGCGTAAATAATGAATTAATAATAATGAACCAACCTGAGCAGTAAGATAGGAAAATAAGTTGCTCATATTTCAAAAAATAAATTTAGCGATCGTGAAAAATTCTCCTTTTGTTTAGAAAGCGATGGTTTAAATAATTTGAGGCAGATGGCTTCCAAAATAGACAGATGATATTTGGACCTGCCTACGCATATAATTGAAAACGAGTCCATATATATATATATATATATATTCCTCATTAACTATCCTCTTTTGATGATATCTTCTTTTTTCCCTTCCCACAAAACACTCTCCCTTTCTTTTGCATTTTCCTCAATATCTCACCTACGTCAACATCCTTCCATTCCCCATTACTATTTCTTCTTTCTCTTTTCCATTTCGACTTATTTCTTACCGCTCCATCTTGTCTTTTCATTCTTTCTTTCTAACTTTCACTTTCTTCATCACTTCCTTCCGTCATCCTAGGCCTTCTTTCACGACGTTTCTTTCACCATCTTTTTCCTTCTTCCTTATTCTTTCGTCATATTGTCCATTTCACACTGACATGCATTCGCTTCCCTCTGTCTTTTCTACAAATACTTTCACTGCTTCGACCAGCTACTGTCGCCTGTTTGCAAACATGAATTTAGGCGCGCTATTAGTTTGGCATCTCAATGTCACAATTTCACTATCAAAACGGTTAAATGTAGCCGTCTCTTTTACTCCAATAGCTTCATGTTTCGCACTTCCCGTCAGTTGCTTCCCTATATTCTTCAAATATTCAAATGCAACCGACATCTTCAAATGCTTTGATCTAATTCCCCGTTCTTCTCTTCATCCTTTCCTCTATCATTCCTATTTACTCTTGCTCCCACCCTCTGTAACTCCTTGCCTGCTGATGGCACTCCCGCTTTGCAGGAAGGGACATGCTTAAAATTCTTCCTTGTTTCCCATACCTCGGGCCTAGTTTCAATTTTTCTTTTTCTCTCCGCAAAGTTATCTTTCTTGTTTTCTGTCAGTCACTCAATAATTTTTTTTTCCTCTCGCGATTTTTAAGTCGAAGTATAAGTATTCATTCTTGCAGATTTACATTCGACGAGGACAGATTTTCTGATTGCAATTTACCTCATTCCCTTCCATTCCTCATTTATCTTTAAATCAGGAGTTATCTTTCCTTCCTTCTTTTCTCTTATTCTTTTCTACTTTCATTCGTATTCATTATTTTATTCTTTCATTCTCACTTTTTCGCACTTATGGCAAAGAATTCCTTCAAAGAATTTCTTCTCGTGGACACACCTCTTTTTATGTCTTTCTTCGTGACGCTAACTTTCATCAATCCTGGGTATGACGATAAACTACATCCAGCAGTAAGGCCTCTGGTTGGGAGATTGGAGCTTTTGAGGAGTATTTTAATTGCTGTTGTTCCCAGGTCCACCCTGACCCGAAGTGATAGCTCTTGTTAGAAGTCCAAGCTATGGGCAAATAGTGAACCCGCAAACTAAAACAAAACACTATGAAAATATAAAATTATAGTAAAAATACCAGCAATACATTTTATATAAAAAAACTTCCCAATGATACCTACAGTAAAATTACCAACAATACCTATTTATAGGTGAATTACCAACAATACCTATTTATATGTGAATTACCAACAATACCTATTTATATGTGAATTACCAACAATACATTTTATCTGTATTTGAAGCCATACAATTGTGTTCTGATTATTTAGATTTCAGCATTAATAGGTTCCTTGGCTGCTAAACAAAGTGAAACAAACTATCATTCACTATCCAGTGCTAAAAGGAAAGGACATATATATATATATATATATATATATATATATATATATATATATATATATATATTATTTTTAGAATATTACATCGATGTAATATGTTTCTGATGCGTATCAATGTATCGTATCAGGCAATAGTAAAATTATACTACAATAAAAGCATGAGAAAATCATAAAGTTAAACAATAAAACTCATCTTACCTGGATATATATTAAGTTAATCATATACTACACTAAATTTAGTATATCCAACTCACTTATTCGCAATGATTCTTATTACCCCATGAGCAATTTGCAAAAAAAAGAACAATATAGTTTACAAATTCAAGTGCCCTTTGGGAGATTGTATCTTCAACGAATTAAATAATATTTATGTTGGACACACCACAAACTCGCTTTCACGACGCTTGACTCTACATTTGAATGATAAACTGTTACATTTTTAGGCATTTAAAACAACATTCCTGGCCGCATACACAATTTCGGAAAATCCTCGTTGAAAACACAACTATACTTAAACATGAAAACAATAAAAAAAAAGTTAAAATTCTTGAAGCTATATACATAAAACAGTTGCAACCTAACCTGAACAAAATAAACTGCGAAATATCTACAAATATTCTTAAATGTCTATAATTGGTAACAGAAGCCATTGGTTTATACCAACGGCTTCCCATACTTAATACTTCTCGTTTTCACTCTTCATAGTCATGTGTGCTGTCATGAGCTACGGTGGGATTTTCGCTTCCAGCGTCTCGTATGCACGAGTTTGTTGTTGCTTGGAAATGTTCCATGCAAATAAAAAGAGACTATCATTGTTTTGTCCGTGTATTGGTTAACATATTGTAATGTAATTGTCGTCTTTGATAATGGCTTAGGTAAGAGGAAAGCTTAGATAGGATTAAAAAACATGTATCAATATGGTGATTTTCTTTCCTCTTTTAATGATGTTATTAAAAAATAAATAGAGAAAACGATTTATGAAAAAATTTATATAAAATAAATAGATAAAAGAACAAAAAAAAAAACCGTGTATTATTTAATGAAACATGCATCAATATATATATATATATATATATATATATGAAAATATATATATAAAATTGTAGTGAAAATAAATGAATTTTGTTATTTATTTTAAACATATGAAATTATTAATTATGAAACTTTATTAATTGTTAATATAATGAAACTTAAATAAATTAATTAATATAATAAATAAATAAAGTAAATGTGCTAGTTTGTGTGTACTTATATGCTTATTTGTATGTGTTATGTAATGTGTGTTGTAAAATTTTGTGTGTGTGTGTGTACAAAAGAATCAAAAAAATAACATAAGAAATAAAATTAATATGAATACCATAACATGTGCTTGTGTGTGTATGAAATAAATAAAATGTTTATATAAAAAAAAAAAACTGAAAAAAATTAAAAACCATTTCTGCTGTCATATTATACAAAAAAAAAAAAAATGTAACCTCAAAACATTAAAATTTAAAATAATCCTACATAATATAATGGTTCTAATACATTTAATTAAAAAGAATATAGAAAAATAAAAAATATTTATTTAGTATTGTAAAAAATCTTTAATTTTAGATGACGTCGAAAAAAAAACATTTTTTTTTTTTTTTTTTTAAATTACGACATCCATTCAACGGAAATCACATACCCACCAAAATGAAATAATAACAAAAATTAAGGAAAAATCTAGACATCAATTTGAGCAGAATTTTAACGTATTTAAATTTTTTTTAACGTTTGAAGATTGGAATAATGCTTTTAATTTATTTAAATAGTATTTTTTTCTTTATTTTGATGAAACGTTATATTTTTAAAAAATATAATATTTATATAATATATATAGTTATATAGTATGCATGTTCTAAATCAATTCAATAAAACCCTGCATAATATATATATATATATATATATATATATATAAATATATATATATATATGTTCTATTGTAACGTTGCATAATATATATATATATATATATATATATATATATATATATATATATATATATAGTATCTAATGTATATGTGTATGTGTGTGTGTGTTTGAGATGTAAATATCTGAGTAACATGGTCTAAGTAAATGAAACTAAACTGGCTTATTGTTGAGCAAAATAAGATTTCTTTTGAACCAGAAATTAAAAAGGTATGTAGAATTCTTGAACAATTTCACACGTATTCAATATATTGCACTGCTCATGGCACGGAACACTTCAAATCGGTAGTACAGCTCCTGCCAAACACGCTGTAGCAAGTCTTGCGTAACGTTGAAGGAATCTGAGTTTCCGTACTTGATCCTCTTATGTATTTCATCGGGGCTTCGCAAAAATGTTTCCCGAAACTGCTCGACCATCTCTCCCAATAATGGCGGCCGTCCAGAGGTTTTCACTCTGCAGATAGAGCCTTCCTCTTTGAACATTTTGTGTCATGTCTAAAACTGCATTTCACATGGGGAATTTTTAGTGAACTTTCTCGCAAATACACGCTGCGCAGTCTTGTTCGACTGTGTTCGAGCAGACATTAACACGCAAAATGCCTTTTCTTTTCCGACGAATGTCGTTTGTACACAAAAAATAATCATGGAATTTTGAATTGTTTCGACACATGGTGTTAAAATTTGAGATCATTTGAATGAGAATTGGTCAAGTTATTAGATTACGAAATTATATGAATTTTTCTGAAACAGCCCTAATATATATATATATATATATATATATATATATATATATATATAAAGAAATATAGTCTTAAGGTGTGCTATATTTATGGGATAAAGTGCTCAATATCAGAGATAGAGCGTGTGTAAATATAAAAGTGAACATAGAAGTCAACACTTAGAGGCGACAGTCTGTTTCATGCTATATGCAATCGTCAGGCCACGTGTGCTGTTATTTTTCTCGGCTATTTATATATATACGGGTTAGTGGTGCATTGTGGGTATTCTATTATAAAATAGATAAAATAAAAAAAAAAAAAAAAAAAAAAATAAATAAATAAATAAAATAAATAAATAAGTACTATGTTGCTTAAAACCGAAAACCAAAAGAGAAAATATAAAAATAAATTGACCTAAATTCATCCAAGTAAATAAATAGGCAAACCAATCCCAAATTAAAAACTGTTCCCTGCAAAAAAATAATAGTTAGAATGAACTACAACAACCAACCCCAAAATTGAACAAATAGCTTTAATTAAATTTCAAACCAAACAAAACTGTTAAATACGTGATATAAACAAATTTTACTACGTTAATAAATAAATAAATAAAATAAGAAACAAAAAAAAAAAATAAATAAATAAATAAATAAAATAAAATAAAAAAATAAATAAAAACGAGCAATATAACTTGACCCAAATAAATGAACAAAGCGACTTCCGGTAAAAATAACCGCCATAATAGAATACCCACAATGCACCACTAACCCGTATATATATAAATAGCCGAGAAAAATAACAGCACACGTGGCCTGACGATTATATATATATATATATATATATATATATATATAAGCTAAAGATCAAATGCAAATCAAATATGGATCGGAATCTGACAGGATAATACGATAAAGAACATATAGGAAACGTATTTCAATTTTATTAAAACGTAAAGGTATTTGTAATTTTGTTTGGATCAAATGTCATTGTGTATATATATATATATATATATATATATATATATATATATATATATATATATATATATATATATATATATATATAAATTGATTAAGACCGACAATTATTTAATATATTTTCTGTTTATACGTTATTTTAATAGGTACAATTTATGTAAATAAAGTATTTTCTATGAATTTCTCGAACATTCATGCCGGTAAATGTACTTAATACCATTTATTTAAAAAAAAAATACCGAGCATTTACTTAACTTTCAGAATTTCCTTTCAGAACCCTATTAATAACGAATGCACAAAAACATATTTTGTTGACCCCCATCCTTGAATTTCTTTGCATGGAGTTTATTGCCAAAAATATCAATATTATTGCTCGCCCTGTTCCAGTTGAGCGCAAGTACACAATGCTCGGCTTAGGGATTGAACTCACGATTACTATGCCCCCAAATTCACGAACTAACTAATCTACTGGGCTATTGTTCCTCGCGCTTAAGTCGATCTGCGTTTATCAAAACGTGAGGAAGATTTGGGACAATTAAAACAAAATGAATAACGTCACGGTGTTTTGATCGAAGATTAGCGAATACAAGCGGGAAATCGAATTGGTTAAGTGAATGACTGAGTAGGTGTTTGAATGATTGGACAAATTTTTAACATTTTAGCAAACAACGCGAATATTTTCGTATATTCTCTTTCCGTCTTTCCCCCTTTCCATCACGTACGCTCGCGCACACAATATATATTATATGCAATGAATTAAATCCGACAAATATTTTATTAATTTTAGTTATATTAATTACATTGACTGGCCTGAATGTTCAAGACATTTCATAGAAAATATGCATTCTCCGACAGGAATCGAACCTGTATCCAACACGGAAAGAGTCATTTACAGATGAAGAAGAGACATGCCTCAAAAGGGATTTAGTTCTACAGAAGAATGTTGAGAATTTTATAGACTGATCATGTGAGAAACGAGGAATTTTTAAGGTAAATGGAAAGATAAATGAGTTCTTTTACTTCGAATCAGAAATAAATAACTGAAATTTTTAGAGTCTATAAGGAGGAAAGAAGTCTTTGAAAATTTGACAAACACAAGGCATATTGATGGCATTATTGACAGAGGGAAACAATGAGCAAGCTAAGGTGTATGTGTAAATTGATGGCAAAACATGGACGGTGGGGGGGTAATAGATAAAGGGCAAATATTGTTAAGAACTACACAGGATAGTGGGGTGCCATGTTCGCCCACATCCTGAAGGGATACGGTACATTTTTTTTAAGCATTACGCCCCGAGCAAGGCGTTAAGCCACTAGGATGCAGGGGGTTGCAGAAGATTTGGAGCAAGCTCAGATAGGAGTGATAGAAGAAAGGATGAGGAGAAGGATAGTGGGTAGATCAAGGTAACTGGAGATGTCGATTGACATTACATTTGAATAGTTGGAGATTATAGCTCTCAGGGAAACAGTAATTGGGAAGGGTGTTCCACAGGCGAGAGGTGCGAGGTATGAAGCTATTGGAGTAGAAGAGACGGATACATTTAAAGGTTTCTACAGTGAAAGGGTGAGAGCGGGATCTTTATTTTGACCTATGAAAATCCTTTTGTTTACACTTTGTATTTGATTTTTTTTATTTACTATATTTCTGCCAAAGTACAGAGGACATCTCACTTTGTTTACTGTAAAGTATGTGGTATCTGAAATCCGAAATTCCTCTGCGGTTGAAATCTACACGTCAGAGGAAGGAGAATTGGTTCTTTGAAGTTGCCCCTATCATTCACTGTATATGGGAAACACAATGTCGACGCCCAACTATAAAATCAACGAGAAAATAGCCCTTGTATGCTTATTGATATTTTTTTCTTTCTTGAAGATGTAAAGTAACGGTGTCTCTACGAATTTCAATATTTGAGCAAATTGAACAAGAGTGGCTAGTGTTGAATCATTGCTTGAAGTCAAACGTCAATTGATTGATCGATTTGCTTTCTTTTTCAGTTTATCAACTCTTTGCGGGTAATTTAAAGCCGAAACATTTTGGATTGAACAATATTAAAGTCGCATTCTTACCGCCGTAAATTACCTTACTCGTGTCAGTATTTTATGAAAACTTTTATGGTAATTGCTCTGGTGATCTTTCCTCTATGATAACCAACCATCATGGATTTAAGCGCAGTACTAGATTGGCGGCAAGGTCTCATCATTTTACTGTTGAAATGGCTTGACGTAACCGTATGTTCTATGCTAACAGTTTCTTCCATCGCACTTTACGCTTGTGGAATTCTCTTCCGGCCTTTTGTTTCCCAGTCAGATTTGATCTTAAAAAAATTAAATTCAATGCCATTTGTTACTATCTGTCTTCTTAATAACTGTTCTTTTATTGTTATCTTATCCTTAATGTTTTTCTCATATTCTCTCGCACTAATAACTTCATAATTGTTAGTGGCTTTATTGCCTTGCTTAGGGTGAAAAGATTAAAAAACGAAGTAGAATTCTTCTTTATTACGAGTTAATATTGTATTATCTTTTATTTGTTCTAGAATAACAATGATTTATTTTTTATTACACATCATACTATTTAACCCATAGCTGGATGTATGGAGATGGATTGGTGCCATTCCTAAGAGTCAAACGTCAAACTCATGTAAAAAGATTTTGCTCAAGTTTGATGTGATGACAGACCCTACATACATCCATAGATACTGGATCAGTTCTTGCCTTACTGATGCTCTTGTCTCGATCTCTGAAAAAAGTAATTTGAACGTGAGTTATATTTAGTCGTTCATGACACAAGAACAATTCAGACAACCAAAATGAAGAGACAATAGGTGATAGTCTAAAATAGAAAGGAAACGCACGAATTCACAGTCTATACCAGATATATATGCGGGCTTTTTCGAGCACTGGACCGTGAGAAGATTATATTTATAGTTAAAAAAACTGACGTATTTTTATAATATTATCACTGATGACAAGTGGGATTAATATATACCGTTGCGTGTGATTTATTACAAATTTATTCATTTGACCATCCAAAATTTAATTTTTGAAGTATATCCAGAGAGAAAAATATTATGAACGTTTGTCGTTTGTACGGCAAATAAAGTTTCACGTATGAACATTTTTTTTTTAGTGAAAATCGCCAATGGTTCAAAATGATGAAATCTTTATCACCAACAAAGGTTACAAAATTCAAGAAACCTTTATTTAATCCTTGTTTATGTATGTGGATGAGAGAATAGATGAGTGAATAAGTGAGAACGAAAGGAAATCACCAACATTTTAATAAACGTTATTTTCTTCATGACATTACGCGTGCGGTTCAGAAAGCCAGTCGTGCAGTATGTGGCTTGCGGGCCCCAGTTTGCCAATGACTGGTCTATACGATGAGATAGAAATACTGATCTTTAAAATTAAGATAACACAACCAGTTTTATAATCGAAAAGAGTTGGAAACTGGGAAATCCGAAATAAAACTTGTAAATTAATTCTTCAATATAAATATTCAACACGGGTTATTAAATGAAATATAAACTACATTTTGCAGATTGTATATACATTAATTCCCAATCGACATCAATGGTCGGCATTCGATTTTTTAAATGCAGGATTGCGTATGAGGATTTTTAGGGCCAATAGGCACACACTGCTTGGAAAATTTTTTTCTATCGAAATTTTCTTTATTTCTCATCCACGATGCTTATTTACTATTGTGGAATAACGATCTGAAAATGACGTTAAAAACTACAAGAAATTGAGATGAAAGAAATACTGGACAACAATTGATAATACTGATGATGTCTAATGAGAGTACGGATCTGGAGCTGACAGTTAAGAGTTCAACTCTCGGATCAACCTGTTGATGCACTTGGATTCTCTGTCTATTTTGACTATTTTCATTTGGAATCAAAACAAATGATTATCTGAAGTATATTCGTATTAGTAATCATACTATTTGGTGATTTGTTTTATTACAATATTTCCCACTATTTACATTATTCGGACTATCCTCATCTTTGTCATCATATTTATTACAACGTTTCGGCCTTTATATGCTCCGGCCTTCTCCAGGTGGTTGGAATGTCGAACTGAACCCTTTATTTCGCTCACTGGGGTAGACTGTTCTAGTTCCACGTGCCATGTTTAATGGATGTCAGTTGTCAGTAATCTCCTGTTAATTCCCCTCTCCAAGTTCTCCGTTGCCTTAACCGGGTATTGAACTCACACTCTTTGGGTCCTGTCACAAATATAAACAGATACAATATTTCTGTGAGAAAATAAAATCATTGAGAGAATCGGTTAGATACCCACCCCCTGGATATTTAAATATTATTCCTTAAAATTTGTAGAATGAGAACTCGGTTAAAGAGAACTCGTTTAGTTTTGGTCATTTTGTACAAAGGAATTGTAAATCACGGATTGAGCGTGTGGCTGGGTGCAGGATTCTCCTCCACTGAGTTTGTACACACATTCTAGAAATAAACAAAATATTGAAAAGCTTGCGTAATATGCCAAAGGAAGAGACAAAATTGAATCAATTTTCCTTTTCATTCACAACTGAGATACATTTCGTTTGTACCTTTTCGCTTAACGCTTGCAGCTGGAAGATAAGTTTAAAATGGCTAACCTTGAGAGTAGCGATGGATTTGTAATTTATTTTAGTGTTTTTGCATAAGCAGTTACATTGGCCGCATATGTTCACTTGGCTTATTTTTCCCCTTACTATCACTTCTAGTCTATGTTATGTCACCCATTCACACAAGCTCGTTAGATATGTTACTCGCTGTTTACCTCGATCTCTCTTGTCTTCAATATGTCCTGTGAGCATTACATTTTCTAAGCACACCGTCCACATCATGTACCCCAGAAATGTAATGTTTCTTTTCTCCTTTAAGTAAAAATACTGTTTTTTCCATCTTCCTTAAAACTTCCCCATTTGTCACATGTTCTGTCTATGTTATTCACAGCATCGTTGCGGAAAACGACATTTCTGCCGCCTCAAAACTCTACTCTACCTGTCGAGGATGTACTGCCTTATAGGATATTAGATATCACAGTTCAGCGCCCATTTTTTCGTTTATCTTTAAATTTTCTTTTCTCTAATTATTTTCTTTAGATAAATCTACATCATAAATGTAAAAATGTCTGTGTGTGTCACACATTTTCAATTAAAGGGACACAACTCTCTAACTTATAAATATCTCATCTCCTCCTTCTATTTAATAAATGCGAAAATGTCTGTGTGTGACACACTTTTTGAAGTAAAGTGACACAACTCTTTAACCTTTAAATATCTTCTTCAAATGAGACTTGTTCATCCAGGATTGGAATTAAATCCTCAGATTGCAAATTTAGCTCGCTGTAAAATTGAAGACAAAATGATGAACTTGGCTCAAAGAGATCTCAGAAATTTTGGTCTGCTAAATCCAAACAGAGAAACTGGACAGATCAACAGAGAAATTTCGAGACAAAAGATATAACATGGAAGAACTGGGGCAATGTGTTAAAAACAAAGAGCTCCTGTTGAACCAAGATCAATAGCAAGTTTATTAGAAGGTCTTTGATGACACATGCAATAATAATTGAGGGACTTTCTTCTTGGATGCATCTGGAAGTACTGGTAACTAACCTTCTTTTATCTGCAGTGAGACTCCAATGAAAAGTAGCTCTAATAGTAGCATCATCTGGAATTGCTACTTCCCTCTTGCCTTCAAACTTCAAACTTCCATTGAATTTGAACTACAATGAAACCCCTATTTGCTACATCGAAAAAGGAAGAAACGTGCCTAAGCTACTGGAGGAGACATACTTCATTGTCTAGGATGAATGTAACATGGCTCACAAAAGAGCATTTGAGGTCTTGGACAAAACGCTCAAACACATTAGACAGAATTCACAAATGATGGCAGGTTTCACTGTGCTATTCTCTGGTGATTTTAGACAAATATTACCAGTCATTTCAAGAGGAACTCCATCTGATGAAATCAATGCTTGACTGAAAGATTCTTACATCTGGAGCCATGTTCAAAGACGCAGTCTGAAAACAAACATGAGAGAACCACAGATGACCTTGATTGAAGCAGGAAGATTTGCTTCTTTGATGCTGCAGCTTGGCAACGGAGTCATCAAAATGAACCAAAATGGAGAAATTTCATTCCCAAATGATTGTGGAGTTTCAGTCTCAAGTATCCAAGACTTGATTAACCATGTTTATCCAAACATTAAACACCATTTCATGGATTTAAACTGGTTTTGTGAGGTTGCCATATTAGATTCCAAGAATCAAACAGTGGATAGCATCTACTAGTGGTTGAACAAGAACAGACAGTGAATTATCCAATAGAGTTCCTGAACTCATTGAATCCTCCTAGAATGTCATCACACAAGGTGGAACTAAAAGAAAATGTGCCAGTTATGCTATTGAGAAATTATGGATCCCCCAAAGCTTGGTAATAGAACAAAGTTAATTGTCAAGAGGATGCTTCCTCATCTCTTGGAAGCAGAGATCCTTACTGGTCCAGGAAAGAGTTTTAATTACAAGAATCCCATTAATTCCTCCAGATCTTCCTTTTGATTTCAAAAGACACTTCAGTTTCCAGTTTGTAATGTCAATCAATAAGTTCCAAGGACAATCATTGAAATAATTGGGTTTCATCTTCAAATTTCTCACGGCTAAATCTATGTTCAAGGGCTGGGAATGGAAACAAGCCTGAATCCGAATGGGAAAACAAAATGTTATCAAGCAGTTTGCAAAAGCTCGATCAAGGACCCTCTCCAGGAGCTAGCTTAACAGCCACCCGATAGTCATAAGCTAGTCAAAATATATTTTAAATGCCAGACTGCGTGCAATATCTATCAAGTGAAGTCACAATAAATGATTCGTGACTACAGTGGGTTCCATCATCAGGGGAGGCATACTTATCGTGTGATCTTATGTAAACTTGTTAAATATTTATCCAATTTTTTTTCTTATAGAGTAGTTGCATGAATCAGCGTGCGTTTTTAATCGTAACTTAGCGATTGATCAGCTTTATAATGTGGCTCTCCAAAGTTATATGGGAAAATAATGGATAATTCCCAGTTGCGAACACAATGATAATAAACTTTATAATTCTGATGCTTTTATATTTGCTAGCAGGCTTTTGGGTTGACTTTGATGACCTGGTATCGAAAAGCTCCAGATTAGAATCTTCTATGGCTTCTAGCCTGAACCCATTATAAAATTCATGATGTGAAATTAGTAAAAATTAAAGACTTCATATACCTCGGCATATATATCAGTTATAACAAATTTGGTATAGGAGAAAAGGAAATTCAACATAGAATAGGATACGCTAGAGTTAGCTTCTCTCAACATCGGACATACCTACAAAACAAAAACATTAACCCGAGAACTAGACTCGCGTTCTTAAATAGTCTCGTCAAATCGTTAATTGGATGTCATGCATGAAGCCAAACTAGTTCAGAAATATCTAAACTGTCAGCTGTATGCAACCACATTCCAAGATCAATGGTTAAAATGGCATTGATCGATTGAAGCCTGTGAGTCTTGGCGAAGACCATTCTTCTTCGAACCTTGTAGATTGGCGCTAGTATAACACATAAAGGTATGTACCAAAAAACAGAAAGAACCTCACTTGATGACTATAAACAGCAACAACAGCTAAAATTAATATTACATGTAACTCGAAGAGAAAATAACATAATCATGATGTTGACAATTTACACTACTTCAAATAAAAGGTTAGGAAGGAAACCCCCATCGATAATGGAAAGAGCTATAACAGCTGCTGGAGTTACCTGTTTTGCTGAAAACTTGTTTTAATTTTGTTTTTGTTTTGTTTTTACAGTGAGGTTCACCATTTACAAGCCCAGGGGCAAATCGAGGTAGAGGGATGCGTTTGGAAGCCATTTGTGTGTATAAGAGTGGAAGATAACGGTTAACCCTAGTTTTGAACAGGTTACGATCGGCGAAACATCTTGTTGGGCGTCGGTTCCACAGGGCAGTGGAAGAAGCTGTTCGAGTGAAACTTACTTCTCACCAATGGAATACGGAGAGGATATAGGTGGTCTGCTACTATGTAAGTAACCTGGCGTGTTCTTGCTGTGAAGGTTTGCCTCGGTGGGACCAGGGATGTAGTTTGTCGAAACATTTTCTTTGGAAATAGCGGTAGAGCAGCGAAAGGCTTGTCACATCCCGTCTGTGGTAGAGAGGTTGAAAGGTGGAGAATAATTCGTCACCCACAAACGCTCAGAGACACTTTTGAACTCTTTCAAGGCTAGAGAGTAATGTTTTTTCATGCTTCTACGGCACTTTTCATGTAGTTTGCGGTCATTTTCTACTGGCCAGAGTGAGAGCCAATAGCTGGCTGCCACGAATGGGCAGGAAGATTCTATTGGCCAGCGTGAGAGCCAACAGCTGACTGACACGAATGTTAACTAGCATGCTAGCATGCAAAAAAAATCGATAGCTGCATTCGTCACAAGTGGGAAAAATTTAAATCTGCATGGCACTTTACTCCAATTGGCTCATTCGCTTGCTTAAAATCAACGTTGATTCTGATTCCACAGAACTGGGTTGGGTATGAAAAGTATTTGTTGTTAACATTCTTTTTTCATTTGGTTTTTCCAGTTACGAGACCTTTTTTAAAGCTGATCGTTTTGTGTTCATTTTTCAAGTGATAGCGATTGCTGTATGAGTCGTACGATTTTTGAATCAAGCACAGGCAACGCCGAGCCATGCTGCTAGTACTAGATATATTTGTAATATGTAAAAGATTGTACTAGGATGCATAATACAAGCAGCAGAGATTAATTTCTCACCTAACCTATTGGGAGAGGTAAATTTTCCAATGGTATTATTTCAAATTGAACTCAAACACCCAAATTGGAATACAATTTTTGTACTCTTAACTGAAGCCATCTCCGAATCTATAACAATAAACTATGCCAAACCAAACTATAAATCGCAAACTGTTTGTTTTCACAATTACACGAAAACTTAATAAATTTCGTTACTCGGAATAAATTACTCAACGAATGCCAAATGTTTCTTCGTAGGGAAACGGCTAATATTATCATTAACACAGACTCTATAACTGATACCAACAATGGGGGAGAGCGAATGGAGCGTTTAACGACGATGCTTATGAGTTTTTCATATCTTCTAGCGTTTTTCTCCTCGTGATGAGTTGCCCTATACGATCTTCGCCTTAGAAAATGCATATGTAAACAATGGTCGTTACAAGCTTAAGAAAGCATATTGAGAATCTCCGTGGTAGATTTGCCGAGCTTCAGACAAAACATGATACAGCTAAATTACTCGAATATGACAGCCATCGTAAAGATTGCAGAGCCGTTTCAACATAATGTTACGAAACCATGCGAAAAAAAACTGAACAAGAATAGAAAGCATAAAGCGTATTGCCTGATTGAATCAGTAGTCTGGATAATCGTTGAACTTTATCCTGCGAATACATTCCTCTTGAACAGAAAGGTCAGAGCAGGTATTGGACGGGAACTTTGAAATACTGACTTGTACATATTCTAAAGGAAATACGGTTTTGATTTGGTTAAGTCAAGTGATTACTTAACTTGTTTTAAAAACAAAATCGCCGAATTCCTCTTGCGGTAAATTAGTTTGAAATAATCGATACAATTAATAACCCCCCCCCCAAAAAAAAACCAACCAAACAAAAAAAAACACGATTAATCCAATGAAACTTGAGGTTTTCCCTAAGAATCAAAAACATAAAAGATATTTTTCATCATTTTTCTTTTTTTTCCAATCTTCCGATATTTTGCCTTTAGCGAACGAAATATGTCATTTTAATTTTGTTTATTAAATTGCGAATAACTTGTTTGAAGATTAATTCGCGACTAGAAAGTTTAGATGAAGTCATCCGTTGGCGGTCGTTAGCCACTGTGATACAATCAGTTTAAAAATATGACGTAATTTTGTTTGTGCA
Organism: Acanthosepion pharaonis; assembly: GCA_903632075.3. Lineage (NCBI taxonomy): Eukaryota > Metazoa > Mollusca > Cephalopoda > Sepiida > Sepiidae > Acanthosepion > Acanthosepion pharaonis. Next base: position 6,025,313 of record CAHIKZ030001813.1, read on the forward strand.
AAACTTGGAATAATTATGAGAAATAAAAAAAAATAATGGACAGGAACGAAATACAATTTTCATTCTTTTTTTTTTTTGAGAATTACCAACATGAGTTGCCCTCGGAAAAATACATCTCAAATTGACATTAATTTCTCTTCAAAAACTGCTCAATAAATCTCTTTAACGAATCTATTGACAGGCCGAAATGTAATTCATATCTGATTGTGTACTAAGAGTAATGTGCCTGCCTTCATTGGGATTTATGAAGGCTTAACAAAAAATGTCTCCTCGGAGAACTAATTTTGTTAATATAATTAATTCGATTCTCACTAGGTGTCTCATACTTGTAGTTTTGTGTCGATCATTTTTATATTATTGTTCACCGAAAACAAAAGACTCAATAAACGTAGCAGGTTACTAAATGAGAGTGATCAAAGGGTGCAAAAGGTGGAAGTAAAAGAGCTTATTGTGAGGATATATAGGATAGATAAAAAAAAATTATGGGTACGTGGCCGAGTGGTTAGAACATTCTGATCATGAGACTCGGGTTCGAATCTCACCATGGTCGATTTCCTGATGTTATCGGACTGAAGGGGTCGATCCAAGCGTGCGGCACCTTTGGAAACCATACCACGGGTTGGCCCCTGGGAGTGAAATTGGGTGCCGTCGATAGCTGTGCTAGCACGAAGTTATAAGTCATCGGGGCCGAGCGTGAGCTTGATCACGATAGATGTTTATCAGTAAGGGAAATAAGCTTCACATGTACAGAGCAAGTGGCTCGGACAAGGAAAGTTACTGAAGGTATATTACTTCTTTAGACAAAGAGGACAAGACAAAGAATAATATTCTCTATAAGATTGCCTAGTGTCCTCAAAAAGTCAGAGAGACGAAGCGTGTCCCCAGAAACCGAGGGAAGATCCCGTTAAACTGTTCACCCCACCTCACCCACGCGTCATCTCAGCTAATCTCGTCTACAGCAGTAGGTTACAACCCGAGAATAAAATCTGGATTATTTGCCATAGTTTTCTTTGGTGGATAACAATCTGCCCGAATAGTTATTTTAAGCCACAAGCGTTTGACTGAAAGAAGCTCCTCTCTGTCAACTAACCTGGTGTCAACACTACGCATGCAGGGTCTCTTTAGGACATGGCTCTTCACAACTTTCTATAATTTCATGATCCAAGCAATATTTTTTACATTACTATTCTGCCAAGTCCCTGCCAACAAGACCGTTAGGGAGGTTACTCAATGTTTCCTTCTTCCCAACTTGCCGTAAATATACCTTGTGTGTGTCAAATTCTCGAATCCTTCTTTCCTCACTCTGTTTTAGTCATTTCATCTGTCTCTTTCTGATTCTAAGTAAAAGTGTCATTTCAGTTTCCGATTTCCTTAAAACTTTCTCGTTACTCACATGTGTTATTCTCATTATACTTGCATAGGACAAAATCTCTTGACTCATATTTCCAAGTCTTATGGTCATATCACACTGAAACGGTGGATCCATTACTAGCACCGAAGTTAAGCAACGTCAACCCTGACCGATAACTAGATGGGTGATCACTTGGGAATACCAGGGGCTGTAAGCTTGGATGTGCAGATCGTGGGCCACTCTAGTTAGAGGCTTACAGAGTAAGATACACAGCTTAGGCAAATATCTGTGAAAGATAACGGTTAACACTGAACTTGAAAATGTTAAGATTGTAGTGATCGGAGAAGCAACCTCTTGGGAGGCAGTGGTTCGGGGGAAGACGCTGCCTGAATGGAATTTACATCTCAACAGGGGAATACGAAGTGAATGAAGGAGATTCGCAGCAACGTGCGTGGCATGGTAGGTTTTAGCCGTTAAGGTTAGCACTGGTAGAACTAAGGAGTGTAGCTCATATGAACACTCTCCGTGGAAATAGCGATAAAGCAGTGAGAGACTGGCAACGTTTCGTCTGTGGGGAAAGTGGTATGGTGGAAATTAATTCATCACCCACAAGGACACAGAAGCGCCTTTGGACCTATCGAAAGTGGAAAGTGGAGTCTAGCCATCTCCTACCCATATATGACAGAAGTAGCCCATTTTCGGCCTGATCGGCTCCTGTGAAGGTAGAAGATCAATGAAGCGCTATAAATTATACAACACAAAAACACAAAAGCGCCTTTGGACTATATCGAGAGTGGAAAGTGGAGTCTAGCCATCTTCTACCCATATATGGCAGAGGTAGTCCATTTTTGGCCTGGTCGGCTCCTGTGGAGGTAGAAGATCAATGAAACGCTATAAATTATACAACACAAGGACACAAAAGCGCATTTGGACTCTATCGAGAGTGGAAAGTGGAGTCTAGCCATCTCCTACCCATATATGACAGAAGTAGTCCATTTTGGCCTGGTCGGCTCCTGTGGAGGTAGAAGATCAATGAAAACGCTATAAATTATACAACACAAAGAAACGCTGGACTATAAATTATATCTTCTACCATGGCAGAGGTAGTCCAAAGACACAGGTAGAAGATCAATGAAACGCTATAAATTATACAACACAAAGACACAGAAGCGCATTTGGACTATATCGAGAGTGGAAAGTGGAGTCTACCCAGCTCCTACCCATATAAGTAGTCCATTTTCGGCCTGATCGGCTCCTGTGGAGGTAGAAGATGGCAGAAAGAATGAGGTACTTGAGGAATATTAATATTACAGCTCGGATAACGCTATTATCCAATTATGTTTTTTGGCGATAAAAAAAAATAATGACAATAAATCTCTATAAATATGTGAGGATATAGCTATCTGGACCAAGTTTTGAAAAGCTAGGAATTATGTTATTGATTTAAACTGAAAAAAAATGGTAAAACTATCTGGATAACAGTATTATGCATCTTGATCATTTTGAGCTTGGAAATAGTTTTTAGGTATTAATAATAAGGATACATAATAAAAGTAACGTCGTATCTTTTCTTTTTATGTGCCCTGTCCTTTCAGGACGTAGGCGATCATGGCTCTCCACCTTCTTCTATCCCTTGCAGTTCTCAATATGTTCCTTCTCTCTGATATCTCCCCCAGACCACGTTCTGTCATCCACCTGCTCAAAGCTGCCAGGAATGTCTCACGCTGCTTTCCCTTGTCTCTATTTCCCTCTGTTTGACCCGAGAGTATCAGATTCTCAAGCCCCCCCCTTCCTCATTATATGTCCTAGAAAATCCAGCTGCCTCTTCCTGATGTTAAGCATGAGCCTCATCCTTGAATGCATCCTCTTCGAGACCTCATCGTTTCTCACAGGTTCGGTCCACGAAATCCTTAGCATCCTTCTGTAGAACCATTAGTATTCTTTAATATTACATAAATCTAATCTGTCCTACAGTCTTTCAGTTTACATCCCTATGTGAGCTCCTTTGGCAGTCAATACTTTTATAAATCTTTTGTCCATTGAAATAGTTAAACTTTGAATTGTAGATGGAATTATGTTGTAGATCACATTCCTTATTTGTTGTTTCAGATTTTCTTTGTTGTTGTATTACCTTTCTACTGCGTTTAGCTTTTGCTTGACAATTCCCAAAAGGTTCTCAATGCAGTTGAGGTCTGGAAATTGAGGCGACCATTCCATAAATTGCTTGCCTTTAAATCATTTTTTGCTCTAGAAATGCCCTTGTCAGGACATCGTCTTGCATGAAAATAATCTACGGTTTTGAAACTTTTTGATGTATTATTGTACCAGAGTATGATCTTTGAGTTAAAAAAATTTGACGTAGTATTCTCTATTCATTTTCAGTTCATCTTTTACGAAGAAGGGTCCAATGATGGTGTCACCAATAATTACCGCTCAGAACATACATCCTCCTCCACCTTGATGACGTCTGAAGCGAGTTTTGGGCGTACACTGTCCTTCGACAACCACCCTCTGGCGAAGGCGTGAGGGTAGCTCGACATTCATCCATGAATAAAACGCAGCTCAAATCGCATTTCATATAGGCATTTACCCATGAAATTCCTTTCCTGATGTTGGCTTATGATAAAGGCGAGCTTGATTGGATTGTAACAACTTTTCAGGTTCATTCAAGTTATTATTCCTTGTAGCTAATCTTCGGTCTAGCTACACCAGCTTCTTGAAATATCTTCTAACAGATTTTTCTTCAAAGCCAAAATTATCAGATATTTTTCTCTTTTTTTTTTTTTTTTTTTTTTTTAAGTCTTCCTTTTACCAGCATCTGATCTTGTTTCCCGGGTACAGTTCTTAATCAGCTTTGCGATATCGCTTGCAGTAACCCCTTCTGCTAACATATTTATAATTTTCTTCCTTACTTCATCACTTAACTCTTTTCTTTTCCCATTCTGGTGTCTTCTATCGTTTCAAAAAATGCGAAAATTAAAAGTATGGCTTTCAGAGCAGCGGTAACCTGTCGTTGCGTAATAACCTTATTTACTAAAATCCTGCCTCAAATCGCAATATCCACTACAGATTCGCCCAGGAACACATTGGGAGAACCAACTCCCCGTTTGGCCACATAACTACCCATCGGTCAAACAGATAGTTAACCAATTTTATCTCCAGTGAATACTTTAGATATAATCGACGTTTTAATTTGCATAACAGCGTTATCCGAGCTGTACATTGCTGTTCAGTACTCTCTTTGTTTTTAACGAAATTTTCCTCTTTTCTTAGTACTTAGATTAGGTTTTTGAATGCATCTTTTGCTATTCTGACACCTCTTCGGATTGTGGTGTCATATTTTACATCTTTTGTTATAACTTTCCAGATATTTAAAATTCTGTAGTTTTTTTCATATTGACATCGCCAATTCGTAGTTCGCAAGTTGTTTTTTTTTCTTACAGCCATATACTCTGTCCTCTTATATAGTTAATCCTTTCTTCTCGCTTTCTTTTACTACAGGTCCTGTAATTTTCCTTCTGCGCCTGTTATCAAGACAGTGTCATCCGCGTACCTTATATTGTAATGAGGGTGCTTACTGCTATGAAATCTTAGTAGGTTAGCCTCATGGTACAGATTTAGGAAACGAGTACAATGAATATGCAAGAATAAAAAGAGAAAAGAAACAAGAATGTCTTTTCAGTTAACCTGTAGAGTGAGACGATCCTAAGCGAAATAGAAACCCCCTTCTTCCGTGTGTCGTGTCCCTTCAGAGCGTGGCCGATCATGGCTCTTTAAAGCCTCTTGTTTTTTGTAGCTTTTAATAAAGTCTGTTATTTTGCTGTCTCTCTGTGACGTCCCCGCCCTGGTGTCGCTGCGCCAAATGTGACGTCTGCCTAGCCGCGTCCGTCGTGTTATCCTGTCCTGTGACGACCAACTGTCTTAGTATTGGTCGCGGCACCAAATGTGACGTTCTAGCCTTTTGGTGATTCGGATGGGAATCTCGCCTCCAACGTCTGGTTACCGAAGTAACTGTTTCGATTTCCAGTCTCACCTATCCACGTTGTGAATTGATCTTAGGCAGACGAAATCAATCAGTCGCCGGGCCGTAATGCAAGTCGAGTTCGAATAAGGGTGAGATTGCACAAGTATATGTAAAAGAAAAGAAAATAATAACTCGAAAAGTTCAAATGTGTTAAAAAAGGATAACAATATTTTATATATGGTTGCTGAATACAAGACTGCGTCTACTTCCCAACCCGCTATATGGATTCGTGACACTTTGTGTTTGTTAAGCGAGTCTTAACATCTTAAGTTGTTTGTTTTAAGAAACTGGTTCTTGGTGTATCTTCAGGCGATATTCGTAAAACTTGTCTTGGTGGTGTGAGTCTAAGTCGTTCTTCAAAAATAAATTGTTCTTGATTAGAAGATGAGTTCGTGATTTGCGTGGAATCTTTCAAGTCAGCTATCTGCGAGGCGGGTCTTCAGAGCTTTCAGCTCACTGCAACTGCTTGCCTGTCTGTCTCCAACCCCAACTGGAACTGAACTGGACTCAACTGAACTGAACTGAACTGGAACTGATTTTCACTCGCTGCGACTCTGCTTATATGGACGCCGACCAAAACCGGGGTGGGATTGTCGGGGTTTGAGGTTCCTTGATAATTCCAAACCCACAATCCACTTCTTTGTTTTCGGTCAGGAAAATTTTATTAATTTCCATTTTTGGAAGTCTCTTCGTCCTCCCACCTTCTTCTGTTCTCATATTGGTATCTCACCATAACCTCAGAGGGTGTCAACGGGTTTCCCCTCTCTCTCACAGTGGCATCTCACACCTATACCCTCAATGGGTGCCAACTGGCCTCCCCTCCTACTTCACATGATTACCTTCGCCTAACGCCCATGCTTACCATTCAGCCAATGGGGGCTCAGCGGCGTGGGTGTGGCCAGACTAGCCTCGGTTTAAAAAATCTTGCTCAAAGAAAAAAAAATTATCTTTTTTTTTCTCTTTTCCTTTTCTTTCTTCTCTTCGAGGAGACCTCACACCCTAGACTCTTTATCTTTAACCGAATTACCTGGAATTCGTCAATTAGCTTTTCGCCATCACCAAGCGTGTGGCCAACCAGACGTACCTGCACTCCTGGCGCCAGCCACTGATCCGATAAAACAGTCCCGCCACCACAGCCGAATTTCATATGGAATTCGTCAACGAGATTTTCGCAAATTATCAAGTGGGTGGTCAAATTTCGCATTCTGGCGTTATCTATTCCCGATAAAATAATTTCGCCACCATAGCCAGTTTCGACACAAAACAGATGCCTTTTCCAAACGACCTTATGGTTTGGTCTTTTGTTTTTGTAACTCTGTGTGGTCCAAATGGACATTTTCGTTTTTTTTTTTTTTTTTGCGACCCAGTTAATTTTTTATCTATTTAGAATTCTGTCTCTGAGGTTATTTGACCAACCTGGAATTTCCACCATTGCCATGGGCAGATTGGCCATATCTCATTCTCCGTCCCGTAACATAAATCAGATTAAATCCAGTATCTTCCTTTCTTGACAATGTAAAATAAAAATCTTACCACTTTTTCTTGTCAGAAAAATAACACCGCTTAGTGTCCTTTTCGTGATGGCTTCTTATCACCTAAATTTAATTCTCGCCTTTCTTTTTTTCTTCTTCTTTCTTTCTAGCAAGCCAAATAGTGTCACACTCCTAATCCCTGCTAACCCTTTACACAAAATCGTTAGGTTGGTTATGCGTTGTTTTCTTTTGTCACTCTTGGCTTCAATATCTCATGTGAGTGTCAAATTTTCCAAGCGCTATTTCCACATTTTGTATTCTAGAAACTGTTTTTTATTACTGATTCTCAGCATAACCGCCGCTTTTGTTTCTACTTTCAAAAATGTCTATGGTATTATTCTCAGCATCTTTCTGTAGAACCACATTTTTGCTTTATCAAGTTTCTTCTTCATCTGTGAAAAGATTGTCCAGGTTTCATTGCCATATACGAGAGCCGATATTACATTATTTCAGTAATTTTTTTTTTTTGTTTCTAACAAAAATTTTCCGTTTCTTAATATTTTGTTTCCGTTTTTAGAAGGTATCTTTTGCTATTTCAATTCGCCTTCCGATTTCAGTGTCGAATTTTTTCTCCTCTTTTAAAACAGTTCCTAGATATTTATATTCATAGTTTGCATCTTGGGACGTTCTTTTTGCTGACGTCCATTCATTCTGCCTATTTACAATTAATGTTTTGTCCATACTTCCCGATTTTCTTTACGACCTCCTGTACGAGTTTCTGCAATTTCCTTTGTGTTTCTGCTATCAACATCGTGTCATCTGCATATCTTATGTTATTAAGATTGTGGCTGCTAATAATGAATCCTGGTAGACACTTCTAATCGTCTTAAGCATGGACTCACTGTAAAGGATGAATAAGTCCGGTGAGAAGATACATCTTTGCTTGTGTCTATTTACTGAATTCATTTTCGATCCGTATATAGGCGGTTTGCTTTCAGTGTAAATTCTGGATTATTATAATATCCTCCCCGAATAAATTAAGCTTACCTAGCAGTTCGAATAGTTATTTTTAACTTACATTATCAAACGTTCTTACATAATCTATAAAACATGGGTCTACACCCTTCTGAATTTGAATATTTCTTTCATATATTTTATATGCATCTCTATCTATAAAAAGCAGGATGTGTGTGTGTGTGTGTGTGTGTAACGAATGCACGGCCGCAATTTTCGACGGATTTGCACCAAAATTTACATGCACATGCTCCAAGTTAGCAGGAAGGCTAACACCGACTTTGCATTTCCTAACTCCCATTGATAGTGGAAATGATTTTTTCATGCTTCTACGGCAGTTTTCATGTAGTTTGCGGCCATTTTCTACTGGCCAAAGTGAGAGCCAATAGCTGGCTGCCACGAATAGGCAGGAAGATTCTATTAGCCAGCGTGAGAGCCAACAGCTGACTGACACGAATGTTAACTAGCATGCTAGCATGCAAAAAAAATCGATAGCTGCATTCGTCACAAGTGGGAAAAATTTAGATCTGCATGGCACTTTACTCCAATTGGCTCATTCGCTTGCTTAAACTCAATGTTGATTCTGATTCCGCAGAACTGGGTTGGGTGTGAAAAAGTATTTGTGGTTAACATTCTTTTTTCATTCGTTTTTTTTTCAGTTACGAGTCCTTTTTTAAAGCAGATCGTTTTATGTTCATTTTGTTTAGTTCTTTTTTCGTAACAGATTTAATGTTTAGTATAGAGCTTAGAAAAAATTCTCAGTGTGAGATAGGCAAGAAGTAAGGCATGTAGCAACAGCAGCACGGCAAAGGGCACTCCTTTAAAGGCAAGGAAGGGCAAAAATATTTTAAGTCAAGTGATAGCGATTGCTGTATGAGTCGTACGGTTTTTTGAATGAAGCACGGGCAACGCCGGGCCATGCTGCTAGTAATGCATAAATATCGCATTCTTTCGACCTTACAACATAAGATGTGTGTATGACGCTGTGTTGAGGAAAGATTCGGAAAGAAAGCAAAGAACTCATAAATAAGGTAGTAAAAGAAATCTATAAGAAAAGTCTAACTCTTAACTATAAAAATTGATTGAATGATTGCTTTGTTTATGGATTCTACTAATTAACCCATAGTTGGGAAAAAAGAGGTGGCGTCATACCTTTCCCAATGTTATTCATGAGTAAGTAAATATCATCATCATCATCTTGCGGCTTCAGCCGTGATTGAACTCACTAATACTTTGATTGGTGTAGTTCATAATCTTGTCAAATAGCTGAATTCATGATGCTTCGCTAGGGCTATCAAGGGTGTTTTTATCATGACACCATCACTAAATGGATTGCCAACCAAGGCTCAGAGAGACTCCATTCACCCTCCTCTAAGAGCAGGTTTTGAATTACGAGTTTTTCCTTCTCCTAGACCAGTTGCCATCCAAGGCTATAGAACCCAGTCTGTCCTGCTATTTACCCATAGCTGGAGGGAGAAGGAAGAGGATTCACGCCTTTCCCAAGGGTGTTAGCACGTAAGTGAATGTAATGAATTCGACTGGAATTCGAACTCGGCTCTCCGATTCCTCAATCCAAGCAGCTATCCATTACTTCACCGTAAATATAACAGGCCTTGAACCCGCCTAGGCGGGTTCGATGGCTATATTTTTGGCCGAGCCTACGGGCTCGGGAAACCCACATTAAACTCGGCCTTGTGCCACATTCAATCCTCGTGGAGGGATAGCTAAATATTGTAAATATAACAAAGCAGTATTGGAATTGGAACTCGGCTCTTCGATTTACAATCTTGAATCGCTATCCATTACACCACCTGCATATCCAAACTTAGATCACCTGGTATTCCCAAGCGGTCAACTATCTAGGTACAGACCAAGCTCGACGTTAAATTCGGTGATCTTGCGAGAACTGGTGTTTCAACGTGATATGGCCTTAAGTCAACTATAAGAAGACAGAGTGCTTTGGTTGTCAGCAATATAAACCAAGTAATATGTGAGTTATGTATTCAAGCGCGTGCAGAAATTTGGTAGCGTAGGAACAGGATAAAAGAATGTTTGCTGTTCAAGATCCTGGAACAAAAATTATGCAGAAAGGCCTACAATTATGTTTTATAAAATATATAAAATGATAATAGTAATAATAAGCCGTTTCCTGGTAAGGAAACATTCGTCATTTATTGATCGAGTAGCCAGTGCTATTTTGGACTGAAATTTACAAAACCTTTTTAATCCTGATGACATCAGTTTTCATCTTGACATATACGCTGATGATACAACCATTTACCCCATTCTCGATACTAAATCTGATCAGTTCGATGAGGTCAAAATAGCAGCCGATGTCCAAAACGGCCGTTGTTAACTGGGTCAAATGATAGCTTGTTAATTTTAACGCCCCCAAAACCAATAATCAGTGAGACCCCTACTTGCCTTCCATCATCATAGCTGATGCTGATCTCTAAGAAAGTCACTCGTTCGCCTTCTCATCTGGCATAAATTGGAAAGTCTGTATTGAATCCATTGCTAGGTCAGCTGCTAAGAAAGTTGGTTCAATGTACCGTTCGAGACAAGTTTTATCTCCAGAATCTATTATACATATATCTTCGTCTACTATTTGTCTATGCTTAGAATATTGCTGCCACATATGGTCAGGTGCCCCTGCCATTTATATTGAGCTCCTTGATGAAATCCAAAAAAGAATCAGTAATTTTATTGGTCATGATCTGGCATCCAGATTCAGTCCCTTACCCACCATCGTAAGGTTGCCTTTCTGTGCCTTTTTTTTAATAAATAATTTCGTGGTTATTGTTCAGATGAGCGCTTCGCCATTGTACTGAGATATTTTTTTTTTTAATTTAAGTGCAGTACTAATATGGCGTCGAGACATCATCAATTTACATTTGTGTTGGTAGTAACCGTAATTCTACGCTAATAGTTTTTTTTTCTCGCACTTTTCACTTTTGGAACTCCATTCTAGTTCCATGCTTTCCAGCCAACATTAATCTGCAAAAATTTAAATGCAATGTCTTCTTCTTTACTCTTTTCTCTTCCCACTCATTACTAATGTTTCTGTTCCTAATTCTTCCACACCCTGTAACTCCTTGTGTTTTAGTTGTTTGTGGTGAAATCGATTAAAAAACTTAAAACAATTTTTCAGGAAAATAGGTTTCTCAAGTGCAATGTTATCACTATTTCCAGTATTTATGGAGGTTTCCTTCCGTTTGATAAAGTACGTCACAAATACCTACTTGAAATGCTATGAAAGAATGATTCGTAAGGGGAAGATAGAGTATTCTGTAACACTTATTGGGAACACTCAGCCTGCATGCCGATAAACAAGGAGTTCAGTGAATACACAAAAATTGAAAGAGGAGTACTGCCTTCTCGTACTATATTTAATTAAACTATACGACCAGACAATCTCAAGAGAACTCAAAGAACTACGAAGATTTATTACTGACGGACATAATGCTAACCATATATACGGATTACACTGTGTTGATGGCATACTTAGAAAGAATGAAGTCTAAGATAAGGTAGTAAAAGAAAGAAAGAATAACTTAATATTATTTTAAAAAAACAGAATGCAATTGATTGTGAAAAGGATACAACACAAAGTGTGGGCTTTGTAATGGAGATAGTAAAATCAAGCGGGTACAAAAATGTATTTATAAGCGTAGTGTCATAAGAGTATAAATAGAAATCGATTTCACCAGATTATTAGTCGTTTTAATTACTAGTTTCCTCTGTGGAAGTCCACCTTGAATCTGTATTAAGAAAAATAGTGCACAGCTGTGTGAACATATAACTATAAAACTTTTTTGCTAATTACTTGCACATTTGGCAGCAATGTATAAGTGATACCCCTAATCCCTCAAGTACTGCGATTCCACAGAAGAAAGCCAAGAGAAGCAGGTGGCCAAGAATATTTGAAAAATTATATATTGAAACAGCGAAAATATTGATAAGGATTCTCGAGGTTTGAGGCAACCAATTTTCATTTAGCCTCCAGAAAGATCCAAATAATTCTAGTGCACAGAATATTCACTGTTTTTTTTTTGTTGTTGCTGACATTGTCTGATTTTCAGCTTGGAGAAGACATAAGTATTATGAAGCGATTAGATATAATAAAACATTTAAACTAGAAATTGTGTGCGCGTAACATTTCGTTTTATTCATATCGCAAGACCCAATAAAAATCATAAGGTTACATATTACACACGAATTAGGATAACTTTCTGGTTAATGCGCAACTGTGTAATTAAAAGAGATAATTAACATTATTAATTAACCTAACAGTAATTTATAGTTTAATCTATTTGTCGACGATTTCACTTGAAAAACAATTAACATACCGTATATACAAGCGTCCCATGCGGATTTTGTAGACCTAATTTTTAGGCTAATTTTAAGGGGGCGCATTATACACAGTATATAAAATTAGCGTATGTACCGCTGACCCTAGCTACGCCGTTGACCAAACTATATATCTATTTACTGTAGTTAAATTAGCTTCAAAATTAGGCCTTCAAAGGTGGCGTAATACGCGAGTTTATACGATGATGAACAAAACATGATAGTTATTTTAAACGTTACTTATTGATGCGTATTTAAAGTTGTTATTGGACCTTACCCATAATAACATAATGGACTATTCCATACGTAATAAATACTGCGCCTCAAGAGGAAGCAGGGAGTCCCGTCTGAAGTCTAGAGTTCCGTCTGAAGTTCAGAGTTCAGTCTGAAGTCTGGAGTGAAGTCTGTCAGGAGTCTGTCAGTCAGTCAGAGCGAGTCAGTCGAGTCAGAGGCAGTCCGAAACAGAGTCGCGTTCAGACAATTACTACTAAACCTGATTGTTCGTACTAACACTTTTCTACCTCTCTGTATATATTCCTGTTTGTAATATATCTGTGTTATTCCATATCCGTGTTCGAGTTCTTCTTTACTGGTTCTACCTTAGACTATCACCGTGACACAAGGAACCAGACCATAACAAAAGTATAATACGTTGATCCTGCGGTTGACGCAGTTGTGAATTTCTTATCAGTATCTGTAGTTCAAGCTCGACTAAAAACCTGAATTTCGAATAATCATTATCAAAGAACACGTGAGTTTCTCAAACATTCGTAATCTTCCCGCTATCGTATTTTTTTTATTAAGCCTTGTGCCATACTAAACGAAATTTAGTAATAACTAGCAGTAGAGCCCGGCGTTGCCCGGGAATGTAACAGTATGAGATAGATCAAGTATCGACCATCATAAAGACTGAAAAATAAAATTGACAAAGATTATTGTTTAAGGTTGACGGACACGCATGTCTGAATTAGTTTTTTTTTTTTTTACGAATTGGTCAAACCCAAACTCAAACAAAAACATTGTTTTCAATCGTTATGAGTCTACCGATTGAATAGAATTTTATTATAAACAATTGTCTTGTAAATGGAATTTTTAAAGCATTCCGAATGTAAAAATAAAGAAAAACGTGTGCAAGACAATAAGAAACACTACCTGCCAAAAAAAAGTGAAGTTTTGTTGAAATCGGTAGAAAAATGTAGGAAATCCGATCCCATATATAAACGAACATACACACACAAAACAACCTGTGTTTTATAATAAGTATAACTCGACATGAGTTGTCCCCCTTTCATTCTGGCGACAGAATCGTGTTTTCAAATTGATTTTGTGCAAAAACAATTGCGTTTTTATCATTTTTGGCGCTGTCAGAACCACCGCAAGGTAATTTTACGTAGTCCTGTGAAATTTTGTTGAAATCGGTTGAAAAATGTAGAAAATCCGATCCAATATATAAACGTACAGACACACACACACACAACCTTGGTTTTATGATAAGATCAATTCCTTACAAAATGACTCGATTTGTTAGTAAGATATTAAACAACTACTATCACTGTTGACGTCATCCTGCTACCCGTTGTCATCGTTCGTTTAGAAGAAGTCGTCCGGTTTTCCTAGTGTTGGAGGCGTTCTCTTATAGCTGTTTAAACCAACACGGGAACGGCACACTATTCCAAAAGTAGGGCGTTTGTGACGATATTGGATAATACCAGAGGAAGGATTCTGTGTGTTATGAATTCGACGGAGTTTTCTCTGCCTGCTACAACAAACAGCTACCATGCAGACACATTGCCAACTGGCCTAATCACTTTGGAAGATATTAAAGACGTTCAGGATGACCCCGACATCGTTCCTGTATCACTTGCGCTGACCACGGACAAGCCTTCTTCCTAAACCGCCGGAGAAAACATGTCGCGAGTGTCGGTCGTCAGGCAATTCTGATCACGTGCTCAGTCCACGCTAACTGCTGAGGCGTTGGTTGTTGACTGTGAACAGTTACGAATTTCAGAATGCTTTACTTTATCTCATCAATGTAATCAGGGGAATTATTTGTATGCAGAGCACGTGGAATTGTTTAATAATTCGCAATTGGTGACGATATGGGACCCAAGATTTTCAGCAACACTGAAGCACATATAGAGCAGGGTTTCTCATCCTGGGCGATTTCGCCCACCAGTGGGCGATATCAAATGTTGGATCGGTGATGAAATATTCAAGTAGTTATTCAAAACATTTGTTCAGATATAAATCAGCTAATGGAAGACTAAGAACAACCTAAAAATATTCACTGAATTTTTATTAGTTGTTAGTAGTGTATATTATTTTTAATTTTATAATTATGAATAAAAATCGTTTAATTTATTTGTCAACACGTACAATGCTAACTCCAACCATAAAACTAATCTTGGTCATAAATCTAAATTGTATATAGTGATTTTCCAAGCGTAACTTAGATTTGGCACAAGGCCGAAAGTATGGGGCACCCAGTGAGGATCGAACTCACTATTCAGTCGTAGTTGTTCTAGGGAGACAAGCTTGCTAACCATTACACCGCCTCGAGGTGCCCTTTTTATAAGCTTAGCTTAGATGTGGCACAAGGCCGAAAGTATGGGGCACCCAGTGAAGATCGAACTCACTACTCGGTGAATTGTTCGAACTTGCTAACCATTACACCGCCTGGCCCTTTTTCTAAGCTTAGCTTAGATGTGGCACAAGGCCTATGGGGCAGTGATCAAACTCACTACTCGGTCGTAATTGTTCTTAGCAAGACAAGCTTGCTAACCATTACACCGCCTCGGGGTGCCTTATTGATTTTATAAGCGAAGCTTAGATGTGGCACATGGCCGAAAGTATGGGGCACACAGTGAGGATCGAACTCAGTATTTAGTTGTAACAGATTTAGTCAGACCAGCTTGCTAACCATTACACTACGCTGAAGCGCCCAACTAAATTGTATATATAGTTTTCAATGGTTCAAAATTGGTTCCGTTTGTTCTTTAATATAGTAATAACAGCAGCATAAGTCAGCGTTATTTGTTACCTCCCTTTGTTATTTTTATTACCTCATTAGAACAGTTTATAAACTAGTAACAAACTTTTACCAAACATTTTTGGTATGCTTTTGAATATTTACTATACAGGTGAGCGGTGGACCATTTTTCTACGTGAAAGTGGGCGATGATGCAAAAATGGGTTGGTGATATATTTGTCACAACTGGTGAGGTTCCTCTTTAGTAATGATGATTTCAGAGAGCCCTTCTAATGCTGGAGAGGCAAGTCGAACACGATGCTAACTATTCACTGTCGGATTATGCAAGCACGGAGCCGCAAAATGTTAACATCCTGATATTTCAGAGATTTGCATTATCCAAAATGGAAATCGTGCGAGGGCGGAGTTGTTGTTGCTTTCTACAAGATCTCGATTTTCTTGGTATTAATCTTGAGACCAGCACGTTTTTCTGCATCACTCCTGACATCCAACTGTTTCTGAGTATTCTTCTTTTTCCTACTAATACCTTACACAATCAAAAGAACATAAAAAAATGTGAAATTAATTCACACTGTGTTATACACAGAATAGGAGAAAGTACAAGATCTGCGAGACATCCATTATAGTATAGAGACAAAGTGACAAACGCGGTGGCTCAAAGTAACACTAACAAGTATGATAGTCTCAATAAAAGACTCAAGAGTCAGTCTAGGTAGAGTAGGGTTACAGTAAAAATAGTAATTCTGAATGTGGCATGTGATATAAATGGAGGAGAAAGTAATAGGAAAAATTATCATGAGTAATGAGAAGGAAAGGTAACGATTGGGCATTGACTTGACGAGGTCAAGATTATAGTATTCAGAGAAGCAACCCAGTAGGAGTTTTCAACAAAGTGATAGTTCTCGAAAAAAAAAGAAACTGTCTGCTAGGTACTGTCTTCTTACATTTGTTTTTTTTTAACATGATTAATTTTGTTTTTTTACGGCTTATCAACTTTTTGCAGGTTATTTAAAGCCAGAAAATATTTTTAGATTTTAAGAAATTTTTCTAGGACGGGGAGAAATAATAATGGTTCCCGGATACAAGTCTTACTTATTAACCCGTATCTGGGCAGAAAAGAAGGTATTCGCGCGTAAGTAAATATAACGGGAATTGGAACTTGGCGCTCTGATTAACAATTCCGCGTCATTAGGTGGTTCAACGCTCCTCAAAACATCCAATGTCTCTATCAGAAGCCTTGCTGCCGGATGTTATTTATCATCATACCCAGATATGGTCCTTCTGGTGTCGGTTGAGACCACCAGGAAGAGAACACGTGAATCACGACGAAGATTTAAGTGCAATACGAACTATGTAGGAACTGATACAAGAAGAAAAAGAGAGCGAAAATTTTCGCGACACATAATTTTGTTAGGAGGCTTGGATTTGATTTTTTTTTTTACTGCTTATCAACTTTTTGAAGGTTATTTAAAGCCAAAAATATTTTTAGATTGTAAGATCAGTTAAGAATGATAAGTCCTACTAATTAGCAGTAACTTTCCAAGGGTATTTGCACATAAGTGAATATAACGGAATTGGAACTCGGCTCTCCGATTAACAATTCCGCGACATTAGATGGTTCCACGCTCCTCAAAAGCTCCAATTTCCAAACCATGCCGGATGTATTTTATCGTCATACGCGGGACTAGAAAACGAAGTGTCAAAAACAGTCTGACACTGAATATAAAAGACTCCAAAAACCACAACACTAAAGGTAGTTATACATATGTTATTGTCATCTAGTGGTCAATTCGTGGATCTGGGAGTGACGAACCAATTCAACAGGAACGTACAATAACTGATACCACAGGGACAAAATATGTTTATGTGTTTATTAATCAATAATAAACACATCATAAACAATATTTCATATAAGCTCATCAATAAACGCCTGATGATGACTAAAGGATACTTGGTCGAAACGTTGTGTCTATAACATCTATATCAATGAATATGAGAACAATAGTTCGAAATATTAGAAATAACTCATCTCAGGAATGAAATACAAATCCTTTATGTATCTCAGTGGCGTAGCTAAGTGGGGAGGGGGAAATTAGCAACAGAAAATTACAACCATGAGACAGTCGAGACTGTCGGATCTGGCTGGGCTGTCCATTGAAAACGAACTTACAAGACAAACAGGTTTTGACGATGTCATTGACCAGTTTGCCACAATGAAAACAAGAAAACATTCATTCTAAGACCATAGTATCGAATGTCATTCTTTTGTGTATTGCCATGTTTTGTATTTAGTTGTTCTGAAAGTGAACAGTTGCATTTTAAAAATCTTTTGATTTGAACTGATTATTTTGTGGCATTGGATTTTGTCTTGGATCATACATGTAAACAGTAACGTACCAGTCAGTAGAGTAAAGTAGAGATAGAGCATGTATGAAAATTTAGCTACAGCTAACCATTCAGTATAGGGTGAATTGGGGTCATTGGGATGACATTTGAGCGGACCGCTCCGGATGACGTTTACTCTAGCTACGCCACTGATGTATCTGTCTATACTTCTGAGATGAGGTATTGTAACTATTTACACTATTTACATTGTTCGGACTATTGTCCTCATCTTTGTTGACATATTCACGATGTTTCGGTCGTTGTAACTGAAACTGAGTTATCTAGAAAAGGCATAGCACATGGAACTAGTACAATCTACACCAATAAAGGGTTCACTTTGAAATTCCAAAGTATATAAACTGAAGAAGGTCGGAGGGTCCAACGGCTGAAATGTTGGGTACAACGGCTGAAATGTCGGGTACAACGGCTGAAATGACAATAAAGACGGGGACAACAGTCCAAACAATGTAAATAGTGTAAATCCCTTATGTTATAAGTGTAATTGTCTATGTTATGTGTTTCTATATAATTTATTTTATTTTTTTTAACTTTGGTTTATCCTGTTTAGCGGAATTTTAGTTCAACCTTTTATACTTGACAGAAAAATAAATTAATGGCTGGTGTTGAATGATATCCAGGTCGGCGTCGGTTCGTGCAGTAACGAAAAATAATTACGATTAGCAAGAATTAGAATAAAAATATTCGTTTCTATGCGTCCAAGATGGATCCCACAGGTTTCTAGGTTACTAAGACGAAGCAAGATAGAATCTTATTGGTTAGAAATTAAGACTAGTAATTTAATTTTTTTTTTTTTAATTCATGCCGGAAGATGTGCGTGCGTCGATGCTTATATGCAGAGAGCAGATATTGTTTTGTCTTGGTTTTTGTGTCTGAGGTTTTCACATCTAGTTGCTGTTTAAGCTAGGCCGCCCTTTGTAGTATTTCAACACAACTACAATAAATTGACTTGTATCATTTAAAGTTACGAAAACTCTAGAAACATAATATCTAAGGACGTGAATATAATATCCGGCCACAAATATAATAGTTGGAAATTACTATTGTCAGCAATGGACAAGTGAAACCCGAATCAAGCGTAGACGACGAGGATACGTTGAAGTAATTAGTGACAAGAGAACCTAATATTATAGCGTGATTCTAATCAATGACATAAAATATAATAGCGTGATAACAAGCACTAAAAAGGTTATCAATTCAAATCCAGGTCTATAAGGACACCCCCCCCCCTATCAAGAAAAATAAAATAAAAGATCAAAAGAGATATTCTAACTTCCAGACAATCATGTTCAGCGGCTATAAATGGAAAAGCAATAACCATTTTTTTAGATTTTAACCTAAAAACAACACAAAGGACAACATTTATATGGCTGGATTTCGATTCTCACTGGGTGCTCCATACTTTCGGCCTTGTGCCACATATAAGCTACGCTTGGAAAATCCCTATATTTTTTAAGCGTTTCACCCTAAGCAAGGTGGGAAGCCACGCAAAGGGTCACAGAGAGTTGGAGCGAGAGAAAAGAGGAGTGATAGAAGAAATGATGAAGAGAAGGATAGGGGATAGATCAAGGCATCTGGAGACGTCGATTGACGTTACATTTAAATAGTTGAAGATTATAGCTACCAGGGAAACAGAAAAAGGGGAGGAAGTTCCACAGGCGAGAAGTGCGAGACATGAAACTATTGGAGTAGAAGAGACGGCTACATTTAACAGTTTCGACAGTGAAAGGGTGAGAGCGAGATGCCAGCCTAGTTGAACGCTTAAATTCATAAAATCTGGGAAACAGCAAAAGCAGCTTATCGGAGCAGTTACCGTGAAAGTATTTGTAAAAAAGACAGAGGGAGGCAACGGCACGTCTGTGAGAGAGCGACTGCAGATGAGATGCCAGATCTGGGCCTATTAAATTGCATATCCGTCTCTGGATTTTATCAAGGACCTTGAGACAAACAGAAGGGGTTCCAGACCATATATTGCAGCAATACTCCATGTAAAGGCGAATGTTTGATTTGTAGATTCCGGCGAGAAAAATTTCCTGGTGCGGCACAGGGAGCCAACTTTCTTTGCGGTGGACGAAGCTATATGGCGGGATAGACAAAACAGGGCTAGTGCGACCTCTCCTACTATTCCCCCACCCCATGCAAAGATAATTGTATATTCTCACTAACACCACAGGTCGACGTTCGAGCCAAGGCAAAATTCAGAATTTAGAATGCTGATCATTTTAAAGGCAAGATCGATTGATTGTTTTTTTTTTTTTAAGGTTTATCAATACTTTGTGGGTTAATTAAATCCGAGACTTATTTTGGATGGTAGAAGTTTGTTTACAGCATCCGGTTTTCCCAAGCGGAACCCATCTAAATATTAACCGGGCTCGATTCTGTTTAACTTCCAACAAAAAGCGGTTTTCAGCGAGATTTGATCGAAAGCTTAAAAGGTAAAAAAAAATGTCTTCGCCTTTTGAAGCACTGGTGAACATTTATATATATTTTCTTAACTTTCTTCCTCATGCGCTAGAAAGACTGGCTTAGTAGAAATTAATGCTTATTTTGTAATGTATTTGAATAACAATAAAGAAAAATAGTTGCTTTAAAACATGACAACGACACAAGAGAATTACTAGCATTATTATTGCTATTTCCAGTAAGGCGACAACGTATCCGTCATATTCAACTTGCTGGAGGCTGCGTTAAGATAAGGTCAGATGAAGATTTTTAAAGTCTGGACAGTAAATGTCTAAGTTAAGATTTACCCACAAGGCAAATTTCTCTTGTGATTTCACTGTTGCTCAGACGACGGTGATTTACTCTCAACGGTCTTAATGGAAGCGACCAGAAACGAAAGACTAAATTTAGAAACAATTCTGTGAGGGTTTTAATTTCAGACAAAGTATTTTGGTTTTTATCATCGCATCGTACGATTCAGCATTTAATTTATAATCCTGATTTGTCCTTCGAGTTTTGAGAAGGGATTTTATTCTTTTTGACATTTAATGGCGTTGAAGTGGTGCTGGATTTCGGTGTCGCAAAAACAGATTCGCCCTGTCCTTGATTCTAGTTATCTCGTCAGAGGACAGTTTAGGGTAATCGAATTTTTATTAAATTTAAAAGGAAGCTGTATTGTTAAAACTTTTATTTAATTACAGACTAAAAGGTGTTTCTGTGGTTTTCTTTCTGCGTCGGCGATCAACGCAGAATAAATGCAGTGAATTCTTGTAACTTCTATTTTGACAGAGTACCATTTAACCACGAAGCATTAAGCTACAGAGTATCTTCATGGAAAACAATGCTTCTTCCTATTCTGGCAAACTTTTGTTCATCCTACCAAAAAAAGTTTAAATACAGCAAATTAATGGAAAATAATCAAATTTAAAACTTATTTTTTTATCTCTCAAGAAGCTTCTATTAGAAATTAAAATATGAAAATAATTTATTCAGGTATGGGCGATATCGTTTTATTTGGAGTCTGTCTATATTTCTGAGATGAGGTATTATGTACATTATTTACATTATTCGGACTATTGTCCTCATCTTTGTCGCCATATTTATCACAACGTTTCGTCCTTGAGGACACATGGCACAGTGGATAAAGGTGTTGGATAGATCCAGTGAACTCCAAGAGTATGAGTTCAATACCCGGTTAAGGCAATGGAGAACTTTCAGAGGGAAAATTAGCAGGAGATAACTGATAACTGGCATCCATCAAACATGGCACGTGGAACTAGAACAGTCTACTCCAGTAAGCGAAATAAAGGGTTCAGTTCGAAATTCCAACCACCTGAAGAAGGCCGGAGCGTACAACGGCCGAAACGTTGTGATAAATATGGCGACAAAGATGAGGACAATAGTCCGAATAATGTAAATAATGTATACGCTTTTATGAGCGATATTGTTTGGATGAGGGAAGCTACATGACGGCGTGAATTTAACTGAAGCTGAGATGCCAGATTAGAGACTGAAAACAACAAATTCTTCTTACTAGATAGTGAAAATAATATTTATTATATTATTGTAAATGTTTATTATATTATCAGAGCTTTCTAATTATTATTTCCATTGTTCGGACTGTTGCCCTCATATTTATTGTCTCAAAGGACATATGGCCCAGTGGATAGAAGCCTTAACTGAAGTAATCCAGTGATTTGTGAGTTCAATACCCGGCCACCATAGAGGTGGTCAGAAACTTGGAGAGTTAAATTACTAAAAGGAAATAACTGAAACTCTGATATCCAGAAAAAGGCATGGCACGTGGAACTAGAGCAATCTACCTTGGTGGGCGAAATGAAGCGTTAAGTCCGAAAATCCAACGTATTTCATCTGAAGTAGGCCGGAGAGTATCTGTCTATATTTCTGAGACGAGGTATTGTAACTATTCACACTATTTACATTGTTCAGACTGTTTTCCTCATCTATATTGCCATATTCACGACGTTTCGGTCGTTGTACGATCCGGCCTTCTTCAGGAATTGTCTATATTTCTGAGATGAGGTATTGTAACTATTCCCCCTATTTACATTGTTCAGGCTATTGTCTTCATCTTTGTTGTCATATTCATGACGTTTCGGTCGTTGTAACGGAAACTGAGATACCCAGAAAAGGCATAGCACATGGAACTAGAACAATTTACACAAATAAAGGGTACACTTCGAAATTCCAAAGTATATAATCTGAAGAAAGTCGTAGCGTACAACGGCCGAAACCTCGTGAATATGACAATAAAGATGAGGACAACAGTCCGAACAATGTAAATAGTGTAAATAGTTTATTGTAAATGTTATCCTATGGTGTTGTATCAGGGTAAGGAAAGACAAGAAGTGAACTTCATGTGGCTAAGAAGCACAACGATTAACCCCAAACATGAAGAGGTCAAGATTGTAGTGATTGGGAAAGTGTGCTGTTGGGTGTCTGTTCCACAAAACAGCAGTTCTTGGGAAGAAGCTTTCAGAGTGCATACTAATGCGATAAGAAGCGGATGAAGATGTTTTAGGTACGTGGTCTGGTGATTTTACTCATATAGTACAAGCTCCTACGCTCTGGGCTGATTGCGCAACTTACATAACATTCAAAATTTGTGCGTTTTATTTTTGCATCACAAGTGGCCCAGACTGCTGGGGGATAGGTGTTTTTTTTAACAGATTGCGACATCTATCAGAGTGATGAAATTTAAATTTTTATTACTGCATTATTCCAAAATTTTAGCACATCAACAGATAGCTATTAATGTCAACAACTTATCACAAATAGTTATTAAAAAAAAAATTCTAATATTATTCATAACTACATGTAGAAGAATGTCGTTTAAAATGCGTATATTGTCGAAAATTCCTTTTTTCCACAATATAGCTATTTGTGTTATGTTATAATGCTTATTATCTAAAACAACAATAATACTGAATATTTTTTTAAAACATTAAAGTATATTTAATTACATCTTTTTAACAGCTGTCACGATCTGTAAATTATTTTTTTACAATAGACTGGTTGCCCATCGAGAGCATAGTTTACCTTGCAGTTAAAAAGCTAAAAGCTTTTGAAATATTTCTGCTACAACATCGTACAACAACGATAACAAATAAAACTGGTAATATTCTATAGCTTATAGCGTTTCTTTATTTCTATTCGCTTATGGTTAATATAAAAATATCTGAACGGTGTAACGTTTTTAGACGTGGAATGTGAAATCGACGATCCGAGTTCGATTTCTCGCCTAGTCTGTTACACTCACTTTCGCACTATTACCTTCATCTACACTAGCTGAGAGATAGAGATAAAGATAGAGATAGAGAGAGAGAGAGAGAGAGAGAGAGAGAGAGATCTGCTATTAAATAGCAGAGCGGATTGGACTCTCTATCCTTGGGTGGTAGCTAGACTCAAAGTGAACATGACGAACTAAGCCGGAAATTGAACCTCGCCTACCGATTTCTTTCGAAACCGTTAATCTTTACACTATCCACACATCCACTTGTACTCTTTCAAACCAAAAAGTAGTTCTTTGTCTTTACATTTCCCTATTTTTCCAAAAACCTTTTATCAGTTACTCTATTTTACCGTTCCCTTTTTCTGTATATTTTCAGATCTGTCTCTTTCATTTCTAATACACCAACAGACTACAGGGTTTTTTTCCGTTTGATTTATGAGTATAAAGCTAACGACAGGATAACAATCATTAGCACTTTTAGGAAGAACCCTAACTCTTGATTATTTTTTTTGTTCCATTCAGCGTGTACAATATCTGATTAAAAGTTTCAAGATTTTATCTTTCTTTCAATTTGGTTTCTTCTGATAAAGTATTGAAAGTTTCAGATCATTATAGAATGCAAATGAATCAGTGTTCGATTGTATAAGTAGACGTTTGTTTGTTCTTCTACAGAGATCGAGTGAATAGAAATTGGCTTCCTTTACTTGTTGTGTCAAGAAAACAGTATATCTTTGCAGTTATTCAAATCAGATTTGTCTTCTATCTTATTCTGTGCATGAATATATATATATAATAAGAAATACATACAAATGAACAAGATTAAAAAACGAAGCAATGAGAAAAGAAGGTAAAGTTAAAATTACCGAAAGAAAGTTTTTTCTTTGATTTATTTTTTGTCATAGTCAAATGTTTCACCATTGTTCATATTTGCTGTCAATGTGTAAGACGTCGTCTGAGTTGTAAACTGGTCGTGCTATAACCTCTCTCGATGCGTTTTATTTTGCTTTTATAAAACATAGGTACATATATGTAAAAAAAAATAAGCAATAGAAAGACAGACAAAGAATTTAAAGACGGTAGCTGCCAGGACAGAATGAAAAATAGGAACACAAAAAAAAAACATTTTAATTGTATTTTTGTACTATTTTCTGTTCAACAGTATCGTTTTTTTTATATTATTTCCTTCTTAATATATACGTATATTTGTTTTCCATATGTGTGTGTAATATGGAGGCGGGAGACGAACAGAGAGCAAACGAAGATAGGAATGGAAACAACAGTCCTTTCGTATTCAAATACTTTCACAGAAAAGAAAACAAATTCAAATGCAAATTGGTACACAATTATTTAATGATCACACCTAAAGAAATCTTAATCAGGTTGATAAGCAGGCCACCAGATTTTCTATTTGATAAATTTCATTCATTTTGGCTTTGTAATCTTTCCGTACGACAATGAAAGACACACGAGGCCGAATAGCGAAAATAATTTGCTATTCGTATCAAATGTTGAAAAGTATAGTCACCTGGCTTTTATATAAAATAAAACTAAAATCATTGGTAATAACGAAAACAACATATATCAAGAATTAAATCAACTAACAAATTCACTAATTATATATTTAAAATTTTTTTTAGAAAAATAGAAATGTATTGCCAAGATGGAGGAAAATCCCGCCAAAATCCCGTTTCAAAATTATCCATTTTTGGTATTTATTTGTTCAACACAAATCAGTTGGTTAGGAAATAAAACGCCTGTTTAAAACGCTTCTTAAAAATCAGCTTGAAACATAGATCCATTTGAGAGAAGCTATTTATTGAGAAAATTATTTTAAAGTCATTAGTCATCATATTTAAATAATATCTTTTAATCATTTCATCCCAAGTATTAGGAAAAAGCAACTAACACGCAAAGGGGTCACTAAATGTGAGACAATATGAGAAAAAGAAAAACATTATTAAGGAGAGATAACAATAAAAGAACAGGAATTAAGAAGGCAGGAGATGACGATTGACATTGTATTTACATCTTTGAACATCCAAGTAGATCAGAAAACAAGAAGCCGGAAGAGAGTTCCACAAGTAGGAACTGTGGGGGAAGGAACTGTTATCATAGAACTTATGGTTATATCTAACCATTTCAAATGTAAAATGAGATCTTGCCGCCAATTTAGTACTGCTCCTAAATTCATAAACTCGAGGTATCAAGGGGAAAGCTCATCAAAACAATTACCGTAAAAGTATTTATAGTAAAACTCACAGGTAATCTAAGTTAGAGCGGCAGGAAAGCGACTGAAGCCGAGATGTTGGGTCAAGACGAATAATAATGCAGATTCTTCTTTGTATTTTATCAAGAATCTTTAGATGCATAACAGAAGCACTAAACCAAATGTGACTGCAATAACCAGTGCATAAACTTATAAAGCAGGTGTATAAATATATATTTGTGATGTATGTAATACCAGTTAAACCTTTGCAACACTACACACACATATACATACATACATACATCTATCTATCTATCTATCTATCTATCTATCTATCTATCTATCTATCTATCTATATATATATATATATATGCATATATCATGTGGATAAAACGAAGATTAATGACATTGAAAAGGGGAAAAATGTCATTCAAACATGGCTAATATAGAGTTGTAAGGAAACAAAGAACAAGAAATTTGCACAAAATATGAAATTAAGGATGTAAAGGGTCGGAAGTTATCGAGAAATAAAAAAAGCAGGGAAGTTTGAAAGCCTTTGGAGTCAAAAGTTATCACAGATGAACTATTGATAGATTGACGAACAAAGAAAACTTTATTTTTTTGCGGAGATAGATCTCACGAGAGAACAATAAATCTCGCGAGAAAAACAAAAACAAAAAAAACAACGGTCGAAAAGAAAATGCATAATCATTGAATTGTGAAAAAAACATAGAAATCGAAAATACTTTTAAAAAGCATTAGATAAAAAATATATATATATATAAAGTAACTTCATTTATTGTTGATCATTAATTATTCAACAAATTCTTTAGTAGAGAATAACCAAGGAAACCTTGCAAGAATAAAAGACATTTTTAAGCTAAGTATTGATATAACTCAGAAATATTATCCTTTTTAACAACATCTTAGGAAATAACTTTTTTTAATGTTGAAAAAAAAAGCACGATTATATAAAAATAATGTCGCTACAAGAAAAAAGATGACAAAAAAAATATTAGTTCTGTCTGATGTTCATA
Organism: Acanthosepion pharaonis; assembly: GCA_903632075.3. NCBI lineage: Eukaryota > Metazoa > Mollusca > Cephalopoda > Sepiida > Sepiidae > Acanthosepion > Acanthosepion pharaonis. The sequence goes on from CAHIKZ030001813.1 coordinate 6,051,854, forward strand.
GGCGGGCCTGTTTTAGTGCTGGGTGTTGAACGACTTTTAACAAACTATTCTCAATAGACGCTCATCGGTGTGTCGTGTCTGATTCTTACTGGCTGTTTTATTATTGTATTGAACAAGTTATGCTTTGTAAATATCTTTTGTCGGTTGTTATAGTATAATGATTAGGAAAATGAATTTACTGGGCATTTCACGTAAGTAATATTATTACTGGCCTGTCTGTTATTGAAATTAGGTTTGGTTTAGTTTGGTTTGTTTTACGGCATATCAACCTCAATGGGTTATTTAACACCAACAAGATTTTTATTGCTGGTAATATTATTTAAAAAAAAAAATCTGGTAATATATTTTTCAAAAATGTATTGCTGGTAATATAATTCCCCACTAAAGCTATTGCTGGTAATAATGTATTGCTGGTAATAATTTTTTACGAAAATATATTGCTGATATTAAAATCTATTTTTACACGTTTTGACTCCAGTTTGGTCGGGGTAACTATTTGTTCATAGCTGGGACCATACCAGGTGCTACCATTCCGGGTCAAGGTGGACCTGGGAACACCAGCAATTAAGAGGTGGTTCAACGCTCCTCAAAACCTCCTGATCAGAGGCCTTGCTGTTGGACGTAGTTTATCAGGAGGTGGATGTAGTTTATCGGTATATCCAGGACCGTTGAAATTAGGACAAATATTTCTCTGCTTTCGTCTATTAAGAAATATGTTTATTTTGTATACTAAATCTCACTGAATACAAGGCACGAGAGTAACTCAATGTAGAGAGTTACAGTCAAAACTGTAATGATATGAACGGAAGAGAAAGTAATAAGGAGCGAAAGATCAAAGATAACGATTGTCTCTTGTGACGGTCAAGATTGGAGAGTTCAGGGAATCCTCGATGCAACGGCTTCTTGCACAAAGTGGGAGTTTTTAGAAAAAAAAGCTGAGTGAAATTTTTTCTTCCATTTTAAACAAGGAGGTTTTTTTTTTTTTTTTAGTAGCATATCAACCTCTATGTGTTATTCAATGCCGAATGTATGTTGTACTTAATTTTATTTCTTTATTTTGGAGGCGAGATAATAATAGGTTTAGTGAAACAAGTTTTACTAATTAACTCATAGCTGGGGGAGAAGAGGTGGATTTATACATTTCCCAAGGATATTTACACAGAAAAGAATATAACGAACACAACGGGAATTAGAACATGGTTCTCCGAATCATTACACCAACGGCACATCCAAGCTTATAGCACCTGGTATTCTCAAGCTGTCACCCATCTATGTACTGACCAGGCCCGATGTTGCTTATATTTTGTGATCGTGCGAGAACCAATGTTTCAACGTAATGTGGCCGTAAGCCACTGAGCAATGGACTCTGTGTACGTGGCATAGCGTGTTCGAACAGTAAACGTCTGATCTGGTAGAAATAAGGAAACATTTGAACATTTGCCATGGAAATAGTTGCCGAACTTTTATGAGTTTGAGGAATAAAAAAAAAATTGGTAAAACGATCGACTGAATCTTAAAAAAGTAGCGAAAAATGTGAGACAGATCACCACTCGACCTCCTTGAAAATGAAGGAAAATGAAAAGAAATAGGAAACTGAATACAATAAGGCCGATTTTCCGCCATTCTTTTAAAAGACTAATGCTATACTACCCTCGACGTTCCAGACGGATGATGGGAAACATAGAAAGAGGTTGAGACGTCAGCAACGGTGGGAGTATTATATTTTGGAAAAGATAGCCAGGTGGTGGGGCCATGGCGTGTTCCAGATGTTAAGATGACAGTTCAGACATACACTGATTTTTCAAAAGGATCGCATGGAGCCAACTTCCAAGAAAATATCAAGAGCTTTCAATAACGAATATATATATATATATATATATATATATATATATATATATATATATAATTTCAATTTCCTATTTTTAACCCCAGTGTGTCGGCTAGATAAATGATACATATGACACACTCATATCCTCTCTCCCACCTCACTCCCCTCACTTCGTTAATTTTACGTATACTTGATGAGGTCCGTCAAAAACGTGTGAATTTCTTTTCATTTTTCATTTCAGCTTTTTTGGAAGTAAAGTCTGATGATCTAGAACCCTGTTAAAGGGGTTATGGTGAAATAGCTTCTTACATGGAATCTTAACGTGGTCTGTCTTTTATTCAAATATATATATATATATATATATATATATATATATATATATAACGTTCGAAAATGCTCAATCACATTCGATAAAGATTCTTTTTCTATGTACCGCTTCTCCTCAGGGCAATGGTGATCATGACTCTCCACAACTTTCTGTCTGTTGCTCTAAGTAATTTTTCACCATTTGCCAAGTCTCCCGTGCTCCGTTCAGCTTTTAATTCATTTACAGAAATTCATCAGATTGTTCTATCTCTCTTGGCTTTCAAGACGCCCCGTGAGAATTAAGATTTCCAACCCTCTTTCCTCATTATGTGTTCAAGGAATTTTAGCTGTCTTTCAGATTCCGAATTCTATATTCTTTTTCTGCCATTTTCTTTAGGACTTCTTCGAAGCTTACTCATTCTGACCATAGAATTCTTTGTATCCAGTAGAACCACTTTTTCGTTGCCTCAAGTTGTCTCTTGATCTGTGAGATGATTGTCCAATATTCACTGCCATATAAAAGGATAGATATCACAAAGCACTTTTTGTTTGTTTCTGACGACATTTTTCAGTTTTTTAGTGAATTGTTTAGCTTTTGGAATGCATTTTCTCCAATCCAATGAACATTTAGATAAAATGGTTCTAAAAGACGACCGTTTAATGAACTGACTGGAATTTTGTCAGTTCTTAACCCTTTCTCCGCCAATTATTTTGGGAAAAACGTTTCATTTTCAGATGAATGTCTTTTTTATTCGTTTTAATATAGTAACTAAAAACAGATGCAATTGGAAGTACCTGAACGGTGACTAACACCTCAACCAGACGTACGAGTTGACAATTGAACTCGTTTCAAGCACAGAAGAGCATAAAAGAATCAAGATCAACGTACAAACACGTCTGTAGCTGTTTTTTGAACGTTATGTTTTGGATGTGTTTTTCGTCCGTGTCTGAAAAGACACTTTGGGCAAAAAACACCTCGTGGAAGTGGTTAAGCCAAATGAAAACTTTTAGAAGCATTTTGAAGGGGACAGTTTACATTGACGCACCGTGTTTTTCCTAGTAAAAAACTAATTTCTGAATGATAGTCTCGACGCTGTTCGGTCTCTTTCATATGAGGGATTAATAACAGCTCAGTCAGTTATGTGCCATGCGTGATACACGTTTAAACGATCATGCATATTTCGATACATGCCTGACGAGGCAGATTTTTTTTCCCGCGGTAGTCATCCGAGGCTATAGAACTCGGTCTGTTCTGCTATTTACCCACAGCTGAGAGAAGAATAAGAAAAGGATTCATACCTTTCCCACGTAGATAATGAAAATGGCACGTACGCGAATATAATCGATTCGAACTCGGCTCTCCGATTTCTCAATCCGAGCCGCTATCCATTACTCCACCGTGCCTCCAAAGTAACTTGCAAAAGTTAAAGAACGTTTAGAATTAGTTTTAGAATGTAGAACACATATTTCCCCTTAATATTGACTGTTTAACTTTGGTGTGATTACAATGTCAGAGTTTCAGTATTTTTTAAAAATATTTGTCTTTCTAAACTTTACGTACGTTATGCATTTACAAATTTTAAAGTTCTTAAGAAGAAAGTGGATAATATCAAACTTAATTATCCATCTATGACATTACCATCAATGTTATAAGGTTTTTTCCCCCTGACTTTACTATATATATGTAGAGTGCGTGCTCAACCTAAGTGATGTAGCATTTGTAGGTATGAACGGTATAGACATCGAAATCGACATTACATAGTGACTGTCTATTTGACGCTTCAGGGATTTGAAGATTACCTCAGGCATGAAAATAACAGTCACCATGCTTTTTTGATTTCAATGCCTACATTGTTTCTATCTATTTATAGGACAAAATGATATATGCATTTTTATATATCAGAACAATGTTACAACGTCTCACTTTTCTCACTTCTTTTATCACAATGTGGGTTACTTGATAATAAAAGTCATAAAAACGAAAGCATTTATGATCTGAATGAATTTGGTAAGGCTGTATACGAAGACACATCTATAAAATAAAATAAATTAAAAAATTTCAGTGTTTCTAACATTTTCAGCGTTTATCATCTATGCATAATTATGACCAATTATTGCGTTTTTATATTCCCCCTCTCCTTCATACGCATATATAATTACATCAACAAAACATTAATTTAGCCCGGTGAAGTTCGAAAGGATAAAACGTGTCAAATTTTTTGCTTTTTGTCATTAATGTTCATATACCTATCTATCTATCTATCTATCTATCTATCTATCTATCTATCTATCTATCTATCTATCTATCTATCTATCTATCTATCTATTTGCTTTTTTCAGGATCTATCTATCTATCTATCTATCTATCTATCTATCTATCTATCTATCTATCTATCTATCTATCTATTTGCTTTTTTCAGGATCTATCTATCTGCTTTTCTTCAGGATCTATCTATCTATCTATCTATCTATCTATCTATCTATCTATCTATCTATCTATTTTTCAGGATCTATCTATCTATCTATCTATATTTTTTTTATCTATCTGCTTTTCTTATCTATCTATCTATCTATCTATCTATCTATTTTCTATCTATGATCTATCTATCATTTGCTTTTTAATCTATCTGCTTTTCTTCAGGATCTATCTCCTTTATCTTCTAGGATCTATCTATCTATCTATCATCTTTTTTCAGGATCTATCTATCTATCTATCTATCTATCTATCTATCTATCTATTTGTTTTTTATCTATATCTATCTATTTCTATCATCTATCTATCTATCTTTTTTTTCAGGATTATCTTCTATCTATCTATCTATCTATCTATCTATCTATCTATCTATATCTATCTATTTGCTTTTTCAGGATCTATCTACCTTTTTCTTCAGGATCTATCTATCTATCTATCTATCTATCTATCTATCTATCTATCTATCTATCTATCTATCTATCTATCTACAATCTATCTATTTATCTATCTATCTATGAGAGGCAGGGATCTATCTATCTGCTTTTCTTAGGATCTATCTATCTATCTATCTATCTATCTATCTATCTATCTATCTATCTATCTATCTATCTAAAAACAATTTTTTTGCAAAAACGTTTTCTCGATTTCAAAATATGGCTGAAGAAACGAGCATTAAATTTCAGTTAACTGTAATTAATTATCCATTTTTTAATAAGCCAAAAGATGTCTTATGAGTCTTAGTAAAAAGCAATGCATAGCCAGCGAATCTGGCTATTGCGCAACTAGGCCTTCATCCATTCTAAATGCACGTCTTATTCTCAAAATAAGAAAAAAAAAACGGATACTGATCGAGGAATTCCTCGGTTTATTGTTTAAACTTTCAGGCACAAACAAATAAGAAAGAATAAAAAAAAAAGTTGAACCATTTTAAAATGTTAAAAATCTTTAGCTGATTCTAATATTTTTCTTTATAGAATAGTCGACATTATAGAAATAAAATAAAATTACACTTCTTATTCCCAGTTAAATTGTATTTTATTGAAAGTTCAAATGGTAATAGAAACATATTACAGGAACTTTGTTACTTTCAATAATTAGTTTAATTTCTATAGATTAAAAGATTTATCTGTATCAGATGTGAATATTTCTGTTGACTTTTTCATAGTAATTTTTTGTAATTTTCTTTGAGTTACGGACAGTTAAAAATGTTCACTTTTTTTAACCTAAAACGATAGGATTTTACGTTAGGTTGCTTTTGGTTATAGCGCCAACAAAATACCTTTTAAATCTATGCTTATAGAATCTTGGACACTTTACAGTGGCGTAATGGTGATTTTCTAAGCGTACTTTAGATATGACACAAGGCCGAATGTATGGGGCACCCAATGAGGGTCAAACACACTATTCAGTCCTACTTGATCTAGCGAGATAAACTTGCCGAGCATTACGCCACATTGAAGTGCCAAACTTAACATGGCGTAATGGTTAACAAGCTTGTCTTTTTAGATCACGTTACGACCGAGTACGATCATCTCTCCGTGCTCCACAATTGCGGCCTTGAGTCAGGGCGGTTGCTTTCGGATAAAAAAATAAAAAGGTAGACGCAATCTACGTCTGCGGAAAATTTCGCAACTCACTTGATTTAAAAATTTCATTGTGCGTTTTTTTTTTCAGGCACATACCTCCGAGTGTTTCACGCTGGTTAGGGTTGTGTCTTTTGTCGATTCAGTGTCTCTAGATAGATTGCAAACCAAGGATAAACAGTTATCTGCCCCATTAGCACACCGAACGTTGTACTTCTAGACTGGACGACAATCAAGGCAGCAGTGCTGTTAAATTACTCTACCCATATATTTGTCAGTTATAAATACTGCCTTTTTTAACCCATGTTTACAGGATCCAACGTGAGTTTGGATCTCTACTTCAAAAAACGTGCTACCATGATCTAAAATTTATTACGTTCTGTATTGTTAGAAGTTACATTGTGTTGTCAAAACATGACAGCATGCATTTATATAATATTCTAAGTACATTGGTTGCATTTGCTGTATAAATAACCCAGAATGCACTGTAGACTTTCCATATTGTATGCTATTAATAATTACTACGTTTTTCCATCGAATCTACTTATGGGTGGACTTTGTTTCCGATTTTCGAACACCAACTTACGTTCATAAGTAAGAAAAAAAAAACTCGGATAAACCAGTAACGAAAATGCCATAGAGCAAGTAACTCATTTGGTTAAAAATTAAATACAATCATCGAAATGATTCAAAGCTAAAAACAAATACGATATCATTGAAAGTCTCTAAACTATTCGTTTATTTGTCCTTTTAAAAAGATACGAAAAAATTAGATTTCAATGTTTTTATTTTAAAAATACTTTACTAGTCTCGTCAACAAATAAATATATATTTACCCGGAATAAATAAGAGAAACCCATTGGTCCCAAATTACAGCCTGTGTTAATGTAATAGATTCCTGAGAAACCCGGATATAAGAATCGGTTGCTTATATTTTTGTATTTAAATAAATCGTTAATAGTTTTAAAAGTAATTAGATTTTTTGATCGATTTATTCGTTTTTTACAGCTTATCAACCCTTTGCAGGTTATTTAAAGCCAGAAAATATTTCTAGATTCGAAATTTCTTTAGATAATAATGATTTAGGGATACAACTTGCGGGTGGGGAGAAAAGGTAGATTCATACCGTTCCCAAGGATATTTGTGTGTAAGTGAATATAATGAACCCAATCTGGAAATGGAACATAGCTCTCTGATTACCAATTCCAAGCCATTAACTATTAGACCACCCGTACATTCAAGCTTACAGCACCTAGTATTTCCAAGCGGTTACTTATCTAGGTACTGACTATATTCGATGTTGCTTAACTTCGATAATAGTACGGGAACCGGTGTTTCAAAATGATATGGCCGTAAGCCAGTAATCTAGATATTTTATGAAGAAATAATCCCGCTTTTTAAATCGTTAATAAAGTCTTTTTTTTAAGATACGCAGCCTCAACATAGTTGAAAAGTACGTAGACAGGTTGAAGTTAACTGTTAAAAGAAACAGCTAGTATGATTTACGATCAACTCTCATGAGAAGAGATCGTTAATAAATTCTGAAATATTAATCAATAAAACAGAATTATAAATAAAATGAAAAAAAGTTAAACGTATAATGTTTTATCTTAGTGAAAATTATAGAAAAAAGAATAAGAATAGTCCGAGTATATATCAAACATAACATTTATTGTATGGAGAAAAATAGATAACATTACAAAGCGTTTACCTTTTGTGAATGTTCTCTTAAGTATAGAAAAATGAAATATGTATATGGTATATGATCTCTAAAGTGGAGAACAGACGAGCACGCGTTGCCTGCCCACTTCTTGGAGGCGAAAAACATCTCATACAGCAGGGACGCGGACAGCGATTGGATAGTCTGCGACCATCTTGAATCCACACACATGTAGGGCTTAGCAGAGACCCAAATCTTACTGCTGTTATGTGTGTGTTTGACCAGCGTGTGAATGTGTGTTAAAAGTATGTATGTATGTCTATGTATGTGCATATTTGTGTTAACTCACTACAAAGGTATTAAAATATAAAAAAAATACCCAGAGAAAACTAATGCGAAAGGAAAAGAAATAACATGCAATGTATTATCAGCCTGATCGTCCCTACTTATTAATGAAATATTTGACTATTATTTTAACAAATTATGTTCCCTTATTGATGCTGATAAGCTTAATGTTGCCTTAACAACAGAATATCTCATTTTTAAGAAGACATTGGGCTGTGTGATCGATAAATACAGGTCATATTGTGTTTTAGATTAGTGAATATTTTATTGCAAAGAATATATTTTGAAGTTTTTTTCAGGTATTTCAATGATTGATGATGAGCTCAGAGAAGAATTACATTTGAAAAGTAGAATTTTTATATCATAATTATGAAACTTTTGCACCCAAATAGTATTTCTGAATTTTTATCAGTTTATGTAATAATTATATCTTGATGGAACTCTTGTATAAAAAGGTAATTTTGGTTGGTTATCTTTAGAGATGGGAAGAAAGGACACGTATTTACTATAATCTTCACTCGAGTACTTGTTCGTGCAAAGCCCAAATTATTGTCGCCACAATTCTCAAGATAACTTAAATGATCAATTGTTAGACGAAAAAATTGAAATGGGCGTCTATCCGTAATAAAGCTCATTACGCAAATGATAAAAATGCTGATTCCGAAGTTCGACAACTCCCTGCGAGATTTGAAAGAAAAAGAGACATTTCCAAGTAGTTATCTTTCTCGGAAAAGGCGCATATTTAGAAAAAAGTATTTTTTAGATTGCTTAAATAATCTCTCGAGATGATATTATTTCTTGACGTGATATTTCGAATAAATGCATAATTCTATATAATCTGGTAAACAAATTAATTTTAAAAATAGAAACAGAAACATTAAATCCCACCCCGGAAATATTTTCAGTCATGTGTCTAATTTTTCTGTAAGAATTTTCTTGGTGGTTTTCTAAAACGTAGCTTAGATGTGGCACAAGAAACGCATGGAACAATCGATCACTTACAATTTAAGTTATTCTCATGGTGGCTAACCATCAAAACGAGGTGTGATTTTATAAGCGTTGCTTAGGCACGAAGACCGAAAGTAATGAACACCCGGTGAGGATCAAACTGACAACTCAGTCGTAATTATTCTATCGAGACAATCCAGCTAACAATCACAACACGTTAATTTGCTCTGTGATTTTATAAGCGTTGCTTAGATGCGGCGATAGGCCGAAAGTAATGGACACCCAGTAAGGACCAAACTGAATACTCAGTCGTAATTGTTCTATCGAGATAATCCAGCTAACCATTACACCACTTTAATTTGCTCTGTGATTTTATAGGCGTAATTGAAATGTGGTAAAAGGCCGAAAGTACAGAGTACCCAATGTGGACCGAAGTGACTACTCAGTCGTAAAGGCTCTAGCGAGACAACCATGATAGCATTACACCATTCTTGTGTGTTTATAATCGAAACTGAGATGTGGCAAAAAAACAAAATTACTGAGTACCAAGTGAGGACCGAACTGACTATGCAGTTTTAATTGTTCTAGCAAGAGAATTCTGCTAACCATTACACCACTTTAATTTGCTCTGTGATTTTCTAAGCGTAATTGAGATGTGGCAAAAGGCCGAAAATGCAGAGTACCCAGTGAGGGCCGAGCTCTCTGCTCAGTCATAATTGTTCTAGCGAGGCAAGTTTGCTAAACATTACACCACGACGTCGTGCCCAACTATCCGAATTTTATGTGTCAATTTAGAAAAACAAATTTAAGAATAATACACTAAACAACAGTATACATCTGCTAAAATCATGAAAGAATTCCAAATCTGAGAATGGAAATTTGTCCTTAACATTAACTTAACATAACATATTCACTTTTTAAACGTAGTAACCGAATCGAATAATATAACATTTATAACTTTCGTCTATTAAAAAAAACAACTTCAACGCATGCCTACAAAGGTGAATGCCCACACAAATACAAAATATCCATCCTAAATAAACTAATAAACTAAACACACTTAATATCCTCTAAGCATACAATATTCCTTAACGAACTCAAAAAATAAAGAAAATTAACAATTATTTCCCTAACCAAACAATTGATAAAGAAATTAAACTAACCTTAGAAAAAATAACAATAAAAAATAATACAATGTTACTGCAAGGAAAAAACAAAAACATTATTAAACAATTATAAAGGGAGCAATAAAAACGTAACAATAAACCTAAACGAAAAAAAAAAGAAATCAAATATATATCACTAAACGAGAAAAAGAAATTAAAATCACCACTTATTACAAAAATGACTTCAGTCATTTTCTCACCGACGTAACGTGGCCTCCCTTTGTCTTTTCTACATATACTTTCATGCCAACTGCTCTGAAGAGCTTTTTGCCCTGGTACCCCGACTACATGGATTTAAGCGTGTTACTAGATTGGCATCTAGGTCCAACCCTTTTACTGTTGAACTTGTTTCTTTTCTCGCACTTTCCACCTGTGGAACTCCCTTCCGTTTATTTGCTTTCCTGCCACCTACAATATTCAAAAACGTAAATGCATTGTCAAACGCCATCTTATTAAACCTCCTTCATCTTTTGTCCTTTCCTCTGACCACCCTATTCTCAGTCTTCTCTTTCACTTCCTGTATTCACCTTCTGCGTTCTAGTGGCATTATCGCCTTGCTTGGAATGAAATGATAAAAAAAAAAAAAAAAAAAAAAAAACATGATCAACAACTTGAAAAAAAAAATCAAAATTTCAACAAGCCAATGTTTATGAATTCCCTTCCCCCTTTGGAGATTATTTATCTAATAATAATACAAACATCACATACATTGGTTTCACGTCGATTAACTTACTAGTTATTTCATAATAGTTCAGTTAAATCGGATATCACTAATCAACGCAACCCCCAAAAATAAGCAATCGGATAAAATATTTATCATTAGCATAAAAATAATATATAATACGAATGATAAAAACGATTACAAATACTAGAAGCATTACACATAAAATAAAATCCCCAACAATAACATATTATCAAATTTACAAACAAACATACTTAATATAATTTATTATTAATCAAAATAAAAGGATAACTGAAAATGCCACGTGAAGAAAAAAAAGAAAAAAGATATTTGTAAATGTACACACATAAAAACCCTGAAAATGAAAATGAGTGAAAGGCGAAAATACTCAGACATCTAAATATTATTATAAATAAATTATTATAAATAAATTATAATAAATTATTTATAAATTTCTACCAGAAATAAGGAAAATGTTCCATATATAGAAACAATATAAAAAGATTTTAACAAACTTTCTTTGGTCTTTTACCTTAACATATACAAAAGAGAAAGTTCTACCCAAATACACCATCTCTCTCTCATATATATATATATATATATATATATATATATGATATAATGGAATATGCATACACCTGTGTTTCCCATCACTGGAGTGTTATTGGCTGGTGTCCGTCATAAATATCGACGGACGTGTAGGAGAGTCAGAAGTCAAGAGCCTTAGTTTGGGAGCTAAGTCTATAACGACGCCCATTGGACTACGCCATTCATCTACACTTCTTAGCTGCGACTACGACGCGTACCAGTCGATTACTGCTACGGTATTCTACTTGGTTATTGTACCCAAAACCACTTAGCTACTTCGTTCAAATATATCCCTTTCTTGGACATATATATATATATATATATATATATATATATATATATATTGTCATCCACAGACAAACTGTTTCGCTGTATCCCAGCTCATCAATGTGGCTAGACGTCCGGTTGCCTCTAGCTAGGATCGAAACCCGACTGAATTGATGTCAGTTGGGGGATTCTACTCCCAAGCCGTTGGCGCACGGCCGGGATGGAAGTGAATTTAAGCGTATTTATTTTTAGATAAACACACAGTGACTGAGAGAACAATATATATACAGTGTATCACAAAAGTGAGTATACCCCACACATTTCTTCAAATATTTAAGTATATCTCTTCATGGGACAACACTGACAAAATGACACTTTGACACAATGAAAAGTAGCCTCTCTGCAGCATATATAACAGAGTTAATTTATTTTTCCCTCAAAATAACTCAAAATATAGCCATTAAAAGCTAAATCCCTGGCAACAAAAGTGAGTACAACCATTAGGAAAAGTTGTCAATATTAACATACAACATGTCAACTGTCAATATTTTGTGTGGACACCATCATTATCCAAAACTGCCTTTACTCTCCTGGGCATGGAGTTTACCAGAGCTTCACAGGTAGTCACTGGAATGCTCTTCCACTCCTCAATGACGTCTTCGCAGAGCTGGCGGATATTTGAGACTGCGCACCTCCACCTTCTGCTTGAGGATGGCCCAAAGATGTTCTATTGGGTTCAAGTCTGGAGACATGCTTGGCCAGTCCATCACCTTTACCCTCAGCCTCTTCAGTAAAGCAGTGGTTGTCTTGGATGTGTGTTTGGGGTTATTGTCATGCTGGAACACTGCTCTACGACCCAGTTTCTGGAGGGAGGGATCATGCTCTGCTGCAGTATTTCACAGTACATGTTGGAGTTCATGTTTCCCTCAATGAAATGTAACTCTCCAATACCTGCAGCACTCATGCAGCCCCAGACCATGACATTCCAACCACCATGCTTGACTGTAGGCATGTACTCCTCACCTGGTCGCCGCCACACATGCTTAAGGCCATCAGAACCAAACAAATTAAATTTCTTCTCATCAGACCATAGGACATGGTTCCAGTAATCTATGGGATTTGTTGACATGTCTTCAGCAAACTGTTTGCGGGCTTTCTTGTGTATTGCCTTCAGAAGATACTTCCTCTTGGGGTGACAGCCATGCACACCAATTTGATGTAGTGTGCGGCGTATGGTCTGAACACTAACAGGCTGAATCCCAATCTCTTTAATCACTGCAGCAATGCTAACAGCACTCCTACGCCGATCTTTCAAAGAAAGCATTTGGATGTGACGCTCAGCACGTGCGCTCAGCTTCTTTGGACGACCTAACCGAGGCCTGTTCTGAGTGGACCCTGCTCTTTTAAAATGCTGGATGATCTTAGCCACTGTGCTGCAGCTCAGTTTTAGGGTGTTGGCAATCTTCTTATAGCCTTGATCATCTTTATGTAGTGCAACAATACGTTTTTTAAGATCCTCAGAGAGTTTTTTGCCATGTGGTGCCATGTTCGAACTTTCAGTGACCGGTAAGAGAGAGTTTTAGAGCTGCACTACAAATTTGAATCCACCTGCTCCCCATGAACACATGGGCATAGTTACACTAATGAGTCACATGACGTTTTGGAGGGAAAATGAAAAGCAGTATTCACTTTAGACATTTAGGGGTATAGTTTCTTAGGGGTGTACTCACTTTTGTTGCCAGGGATTTAGCTTTTAATCGCTATATTTTGAGTTATTTTAAGGGGAAAAGAAATTAACTGTTATATATGCTGCAGACAGACTATTTTTCATTGTGCCAAAAGGTAATTTTTTCAGTGCTGTCACATGAAGAGATATACTTAAATATTTGAAGAAATGTGAGGGGTGTACTCACTTTTGTGATACATATATATATATATATATATATATATATATATATATATATATATATATATATATATACGAAAAAAAAAATGGACGCACCCATAGAAATGATGATGAACAAAAATATAAAACTTATTCCATTTGTATTTAAATTTATTAACATGCCTAGGCATTGTTCTGACTCCGAGAGAAGCTAAGCCGCCGCTTTTTATGATCTTGGACTGTCAAATATCGTGAAGTGAGTCATGTGTCCACAAGTTAATCAAAAAGAGAAATCAAACTGGAACATAGACATAGCGGATCTGGACGACCGCTAAAACTACCGACAGAGAAGATCGAAACAAAAAATAAAAAAATAAAAAAATCGATTCGCAACAGCACAAGATGTTTCCAAATATTGGTCGTTTCTTCAAGAACAGTCAGACGCTGGCTTAAAGCAAAGGCATTGTTTCCAAATGTTTAAAAAGAAACCTTTAGTATCTGGGAAAAAAAAAGCGATGGACACAGTTGGCTTGGTGCAAAGTTCATTTACACTGGACTAAATCTGATTGGCAAGATGCTATGTATAGTGACGAGAGTCCCTTTACTTTTAGATATGAATGACGAATACGTGTTTGGTCTACGCCCGATGAAATTTAATACTCTAATGACTACCAATGGCATTGTTAAACAGGATAAAAAAATCAAAGTTTGGGGTGCTTCTCAGCAGCAGGAGTTGGTAATTTGTACAAAATCAAGGATAACACGACCCAGCATCAATACTACAAAATTTTGTTAATCAAATGTGTCTTTCTATTATAAAATTTTTGCCCAGGACAACGCTTCACGCTCCAACACGATAACGATCCTAAGCATACTGCCTTAAAGAATAAACGTTATCTAGAGAGGGGGCGCGACGAGGGTAAATTGCAACTCTTCCTGTGGCCTAGCCAGAGTCCTGACCCTAACCCAATTTAAAAACCTTTGGGCGATAATGGACAAGCGTGTCCTTAATAGGAAAGTTAACACAGAAGATGAGCTTTTTCGCGAATTAAAGAAAGGCTGGAAAAATCTGGCGAAGGACGTTGACTTACTAAAGAATTTATTCTATCGCATGCTACGAAGAATTAAGGCCTTTATTAAAGCAAACGTTTATCCGTTTTTGACTTATATAATAGGCATATGTACACGTGTAATGATACCCTGTGTTAATAAACGAATTCTATTACTCACTTGTCTTGGTAAAAAGAACCTTTGGGGTCCGTCGATGGCTGTGCTAGCATCAAGTCATAAGTCATCGTGACCAAGGGTTTTAGCGTACTGGCCCTGTTCAGATGGTTGATCACGCTAGATAACACGCTTATCTCTTAGAAACTGTAACTAACGTCTGCTGAAGATAATTGCAGTATAAACGACAGATGAACTCTGTGGGTGTTGAACAAACACAAAATATGCCTGGGCATAAGTCTGCAATAGGGATTAGTTAGTCGCCCTAATAGACTGGTATCCCCGAATACAAATGGTCAACCATTAATTAATTAATTAATTAATATATATATATATTAATTAATTAATTAATTAATATATATATATATATATATATATATATATATATATATATATATATATATATACTGACAAACGACAGAGTATTCAGATCCAAATCGTAACTTTGAGTTTCACGCTAAGCGATAAGCAACATGAATCCATCGATCGTTTAGCGTGAAACTCAGAGTAACGATTTGGATCTAATCCCTGACTTTTTGGCTTGTTAGTGTTATTGCGCAGTGTTAGTCTAATTTTAGACGCATTGAGGTTCCTCGTACATAGGTAGCTGTTTGATTTCTCTTTTAGGCCTCTTTCTTAACTTTCATTTGTTTTCTTGATTTTTCTTGTTTTTTTTCTCCCTTTGACAGGCT